>JANHZT010003119.1:149773-165118 GCA_032468215.1 Stegonotus admiraltiensis
TGTTCCACTTATTAATTGTTCTAACTGTAAGGAAATTTCTCCTTAGTTCTAAATTGCTTCTCTCCTTGATTAGTTTCTACCCATTGCTTCTTGTTCTACCCTCGGGTGCTTTGAAGAATAGTTTGACTCCCTCTTCTTTGTGGAAAAATAATATTCAATAAATGTTTAATACTTTTGAATGGAATAACTACCAATACCTTCAACTCTTAATCATAGGAGAAGGATAGTCAGGAGGAACAGGCAACATTTTTGAGAAATAACATTATATATATGTATCTGCACTGAAGATTTTCCAATTTTTTAGTATATCTTTTTGTTGTTGTTGCTGCTGCTGTCGGGAGATGTTTTAGGTTTCTTTTAGGGTTTACAATACAGTTTTCATATGATTCCAATTCCAAATGGAAACACCCAAGGAGAGAAAGAGGCTGGTTATTGCATATTAATGAAATATTGTGGTATTAATGAAACAGCTTGTCAATCCCTGACCTATGATACAACCATACTATTTATTATAGTATTTATTTCTTCCCAAAGTCTTCCTGAGCATTTTGAAACTCATCTACAATCTAAACCACTTCATTAGATCTAGAAGTGCTAGGTCACACAGAAAATATAATGAGCCAATCAGTGCTATCTCGTGAAGAATGCGAACACTGTTTAAGCTGGTCCTGGTACAAGAGAAATTGTTCATTCCATACATAGAAAAGGGGGAAAATAATATCATTGGTAGTATTCTCTTATCTGCATATCCATTTCTGTACATATATGTAGGGCTATTAGCAATTTTTTAAAAAATGGAGTAGCTGTTACAAGGAAATGTTTTCTGGCGGTAAAGACACCACGATTCTTACATTTAAAAATGACTTGCAAGCTGTGAAGATGAATTCACAGCAAGTTAATAACTTTGCAGCCAGACACTTTTCCCAATAGCTATAATTATAAGTTCATATTGCTGAGATATCAAAAATGGAAGAATTTTTTTTGGGGGGGGGAAGGTTGTTGCTCTGCACTCTCAGAAAGCTCTAGAGGAAGTATGTCACCTGGACCCTTTTCTGGTTTCTGGCCTGGATGTGGACCTAAAGCACTGATTGCATTTCATTCCATTTCCATGATACCTGAGACCAGCTGCTGAAATTGTTTGCCAAATGTGCCCCTTCTAAAACCAGGACACACCACATACAGTACTCAGGTTTTGGCCTCTTGCTGACTATTGTGATCTGCTCTACAGAGGGAGAGCATATTCAGAATATTCAGAAGCTGTAAGTATACCTTGATATGCCCATGATAAACCTTAGCTCTGTGAGGTGCACTGATTCCCAATATGCTTCCTGGTGGTATTCACTGTTACGGTGGTCGCTAATAAAATACTCCATGGCATAGGGCTGTGTCATTTGAGGGGCCACTTCTCTGCAATACTCTCTACCCAACCTTTTATGTCCAACAGATGGAACATGCTATGCTATGGTCCCATCAATTAGAAAATGTCATCTTGTGAAACTCAGAAAATGTGCCCTTTCTGAAATATCACCAAAGGTTAGGTTGGCCCTGACCCTTCTGACCTTCTGGAAAGCATTTGCTGTTTTCCCATGTATGAGGGTTGGGAGATTAGGTGACTCCATTATATACTGATTGTATTAATCATACGCTTTTTGCTTTGATTACAGGTAGTTCTAGATTTATGGTTACAATTGGGATTAGCATCTTGGTTGCTCAGATAAGAGGTTGTTAAATGAGATATCCTGGATCTCCTAGTTGAAGGTATTAAGTGATTGCATAGGTTCTTAAGCGAAGTGGAGGGGTGGAGGAGGCCCTGGATGCTTTGACTGGCTACAGGGGTCAGCAGTATGTGAAATTGCTCCACTTACCTTTTGTGCCCACTCAATGCAAGGCACACCCTTCCTACAAAGACTGCTTCACACCATTTCCAAAGTTAGTGGGGTGCGATGCATGATTTTAAGCTCTATTTCTGCACCCCATGAAAGGATGTGGGATCTCCTCCATGCACAGATTGAAACTCTTCCAGTGAGGTGCAAAAAGGAAGCTTAAATCATGAAAATTTCTGGTTCTTTGCTGTACCCCATCAGAAGAGTCCCTTTCTGTGCATGGAAGAGAGGTGACATCATTCCATGTGGTGCAGAAAAGGAGTTTGAATCAATATGTTTAACGGGGTGCAGAAGTGAAGCTTAAATCATAAAGATCTAAGTTCCATTTATGTACCCCACCAGAGGAAGTCCTTTCAGCCAGTCCCCATAGATGACAGGAGGTCCTCTCAGCAGGAATCAACTGCTTGCAATGTTTCCTGCTGGCTTCCCATTGGCTTTCTGGGGAACCTGTGAGAGAAGATTGTAGATGGTGATCATATTAGTGCAGGGCACTTGGTAACTAGCTGTAAGTGTGAACAAGTTGCCAGGTGTCGAAAATGTGATCATGTGACTGTGCGGTGGAGCCTGGTGCAACATTTTATGGTGGCCAGAAACAGCTTTCCAAGATCATCGTAACCAAAAATGGTCATAAAACAACCAGTCATAGGTTAAGGACCATCTGTATTATCTTTTTTGTTGTTTATTTTATTGTTATTGTTTATTTTACTTTTACTCTTTTTTAAACTTCCTTTTTCTTTATTGTTGTATGCCACCTAGAATAGCCCAAATAAATTTAATATTAGCAGCAAATAAATTTAATAATAATAATAATTGATTTTATTTCATTATTGTATTGATATTTTCATTCAATTCGCTGCCAGTTGCATTTGCAAGATTAGTAGCCATATAAATCAAATTAAGGAAATCAACGAATAATAGATTATTGGGCAGCTGCAGTCTAAACAATGTTTGAGTTGACTTGAGTAAAGGTTGCTGGCATTATTCTGAGGTGGGAGGAAATATCCAAGAACCAGGAAGTAGGAAGCAGAAAATGCTCCTGCACTTTAGTGAAAACAGAGTCCACAATTTTTGCAGTGCCTTCGTATTTCAAAGAAAATGCCAGTTTTGCTTCTATTTCAAATCAATTGCCATAGAACCAAGAAAATAAACAAAAAAACCCTCATTCAATCAGACAGGTTTCAGGCTGGACGTTTCCCATTTCTTAACATTCTTTTTAAACTTCAATGCCCAAAATGGAATAGATTGTTATTATTTATGATCCATTTGTGTTATCTAGGAATAAATGACACTGTGTAGTAAATTTGTTTAACACTCTATTCTTCTTCTAGGATTTCATAAATGATTAACATATTAAATAAAATTTAAAGAATTAATTTAATCTGATATGTAAACTATAAAAAATTGAAGAGCTGGATGTTCCCTCAGCCTGGATGTCCTCAGGTCCACTGGTTGGGTGAGTCCGCCAATATGATTGTTTTTTTATGGTTTGAAATGGGTTTATCTCTAGGTGCTATTATTCTATTCTTATTTTTTATTGTTTACATTAGGTTTTTGATCTTATTAGCCACCCAGAGTTATCAAAGCAGAATGGCCAGCAATATAAATGATTAAATAAACTTTTTCCTTTTTTTGCTTTGATTTATAACTAACTAACTAACTAACTAACTAACTCTGATAAAGACTATCAGGCTATTTTCATTCCTTTCCTCCTTCTCATAGTATGTCTGGTGTCATAGTGTATCGCAGAGAGATATTTTCAAATATTCATTTCATTAGTTTATGACTGTAACCATTTGTTCCTACTTATCTTACATTTCAATTCACAATCTGTGATATGCCATGATCATCACCATATATAAATATTGACCTCTGCCATATATCGGGACTTTGGTCAATAAAGACTTTCACCATTTTTTTTTTTGCAAGATAAAGAAACTGTAGACACTACAGTTAAATTCCTGCGACATGCAGCATTTCAGTTTTGGTCAATATTCCAAAAGCAAAAATCCCTAATTTTCTCACCCTATTCTATATAACATATGACCTCTAATTTAGGGGATATCTTGCAAGTCAATTATCACCATTAACCCACCAATTTATGATGAATGCAATATATTGCATGACTAGGTTCAACTCTAATATTCCCTTGTATTTATTTCACTATCTTCATTCCACATCTTTCCCTGAGCCACATAAACTGCCTTTGCCCAAATAGCAATAGCAATAACACTTAGACTTATATACTGCTTCACAGTGCTTTACAACCCTCTCTAAGCAGTTTACAGAGTCAGCATATTGCCCCAACAATCTGGGTCCTCATTTTACCAACCTCAGAAGGATGGAAGGCTGAGTCAACCTTGAGCCTGGTGAGATTTGAACTGCCAAACTGCAGGCAGCCGGCAGTCAGCAGAAGTAGCCTGCAGTACTGCACTCTAACCACTGAACCACTGTTTTTGTTGAGACAGCCACCAATGTCTCCCAAAGTGCCCTTTATCGAATCTAAACAATAACAGTAGGATATTGCAAACAAAATGAGAATGTAAGAAAACGATGGATGGATGGATGGATGGATGGATGGATGGATGGATGGATAGATAGATAGATGCAGGTAGGCAGACAGAGGCAGACAGACAGACAAAACATTTTGCAATTTAGACTTTTATGATGGATACTAAACAGTGAGCTTATTTGTCACGTACAGGCATAAAATTACAGCTAATATTCTGAAGCAAAGGAACTGAAGTAACACTGCAGATTCCATTAATTTGAATCAAACTTTAATGAGAATTTATTTATCTGATTTATATAGTCACCTATCTCAATTGCATGATTCTAGGAGGGTTGTAACAATTTCAAAACACAAAGAACAATACAACTATCCCAATAAAAAGCATATAAAGACAATCCAAAGCCAAGGTCTAAAAACAATCCACACTCACACAACCACTATATAGGTTCCACTAAACATCCCATTCTCCACCACTGATGGCACAGCCACATCTTTAGAGCCTCGTAGAAGCTCAAGAGAGTTGGGAAAAGATTCTCCTTCTGGGCCCACTGGATTATATTTTCCAAAAGCTTTTGTTTTAGCCACTTAGGTGAGATGGGCAGGGCAGAAATGTGATGAATGAATGAATGAATGAATGAATGAATGAATGAATGAATGAGTGAGTGAGTGAGTGAGTGACTGACTGACTGAATGACAATATTTACCACATTAAAATTAAAATTTTCACATTCACTGCCTCTGTCAATTTTCTTGATTGCTTGATAGGATTTTAATATTATATTATTTTTCAACATAGGCTGGCAAATAATGTCATTCATAGACCCCAAGAGAGTGTTGGGGGACCCCAAGGAGTCTTAGGACCACCCTTTAAGAAAAACTGCTCTAGCAGATGGGATGTGAATGGGCTGTAAATATAGCTCATTACTTGCCAAAATCAGGACATTACTTCAAAGTAGAATAACTGCTTTAATAATATTTAATAATTATTTTTAATAATTATTTTTAATTAATAATTAAAAATACTCACATTTTGCCATTTATTCAGGATTTTTTAAAAAATCTATATATTACTTTATCCAGTACTATAACACTGATAAGTAAGGATGGCTTTATCTTAGAACAGTAACCTATTATGTAATATATTATTTTCATTTTTAATACAGTAGGGAAAAAATAAGGAATCCAAAACATAAAGCTGTCGAAATAACAGTCATAGTTTAATAGACATATTTCTAACTGGTCTGACATAAATAGACAACGACAATTAACTTGACCATCCTCAAAGAAGCAGCTCTTACAATCAACCTAGATAAACATAGGAAGGAGGAAGACAATGTTATCCCTATGTCCTGGCAATGTAGTAAAATCTCAGCCTTGGCTACTTTAGTTTCCACATACCTGAAGAAAATATACTTTGTAGCAACAAACAAGAAACACATCCTATAACTGGAAGGATATATTGTAGCAGACTGAACTCTGGTTATAAGCTAAGTTAAAAATTACTGGTGCTCCAATAATTACTTTCCAGTCCTGAAACCAACAACTAATTAATTCAGCATATATCTCAGATACAAGAAGCAACTTTAATTAAGCTCATTATTTATATAAATAAGATTATCTCCTTTAGCTCTTACTTGTAGCCATCAAAACTATCAAAAGAAATTGAGCAAGTTTCCTAAGAAAAACATGGGACTTTTCTGTAATTCAATGTATTTTTTATTCATTTATTTTCAGTGTCGTCTTTCTTATATTTAGCATTATACATACAGTACAATTAAGCTTTGAAATCTGTACTGCAGAATAGGCAGTTACTACTTTTTGTACTAATCAGCCCTACCCACACATCAGAACTTAAAAATTATACCCCATCTGTGGAATTCCTCTATAACAGTGGTTCTCAACCTGTGGGTCGGGACCCCTTTGGGGGTCGAATGACCCTTTCACAGGGGTCGCCTAAGACCATTGGAAAACACATATTTTCAATGGTCTTAGGGATAATTTTATGGTTGGGGGGGTCACCACAACTTGAGGAATTGTATTAAAGGGTCGCGGCATTAGGAAGGTTGAGACCCACTGCTCTATAACAATCTCCCAAAGCCAAATACTATACCGTGTGTATCTTGAGCTACACTTTCAGTATATTCTGTTTAAGACCTTTTTCCAGTTGAAATATTTGAGCCCAAGCTCTGAACTGCATTTAAAAGGTGCCATTTAACAAGGTAAGTGATCAATATTTCAGGTAAGCCTTGGCTTCTTTTTTTCATAGCCCAATGAGAAGACCATTGCCAATGTTCATTCCCAATGTCCATATGCCATTCTCATTAATGACATTTCATTGAATTTCATATTTCAAGTTTTGAAGAGAAAAAACCCTGAGAATTATGAAAACCACAAAGAAAGGAATGAGTGAAGGGGGTTTGTTTCTTGAAATGATTTCAACAGCTCATGGTCCAACAAACAGCTGATTTAACAAATGAGTTCTCAATCAATGAAGCACTGAGGCACGTAAGAAAGGCAAGTCAAAACCCATTATATTCAAAAGCATTGCTTAAATTCCGCTTCAGCACACTGACCCTGTTGCTCAATACTAAAGATTTTACAAGTCTGTTCCTTTCTTTTTTTTCTCAGAAACATTCCAAAGAGCTTTTGTTTTGGCGTTCACTCAGTTGCACCTCACAATTAACACTGCCAGACTCTTCTCTAATCAATTATTCATAGAGATTACTAGCATATCTTTTGAGCACCTTAACTTCACATCAGAAGAGTGTGAGGGGTTGACACATGCATGTGTACATTACAGAATAAAAGGCAGACTCTAGGCAGATTTTAACGCTAAATGAGAACAAGGCTAAAAGAAGTGAAATCAACATTTTCAGTCAAAGCTGAGCTTCAGGCAAGCTGCAGGCAGCGCACAGCGTGAGAGAATTTGGCTCTAGAAAGTGCCCATGTGTTGACAGCTGAAGAGAGTTTGAAGGCTTAATGGGAAGAACTGTTCTATCAATGATACTCTTACATATTACTCTTCTTACTGGGTTTACTAGTCAATGACATACAGGCATGTACACCATATTTTTCAAAAAAATTAATAATGCTGAGCACAGCTGCATCCAATGTAAGTGAAGGCAAAATAATATTTATAAAGAACGCTTGATAGCAATACAATTTCAGGGTGCATCTAGTTACCCAATCATTACAACCTGTCTGGGTTAAATGTAATGTTATTCTAAGGAAGCATATCAGTTTATATTACAAGTATACATCCTTGATATATAATGATACAATTGACTAATCTGGATATGTTTTATAATTAGGTCTGTAAGAAAAAACTAGGTCAGCCTTCTCTAGTCTGATGCTTCCATATGGGCTGGAATACAACTCATATCTCCATATCTCTGGGCTAACCAGTTGAGGAAAGATGATCTAACCAATGCAACCATATGATCTGGATGCCCAATAATAGGGATGTGTAAATGTTTTGTTTTGTCTTAACATTTGTTTTTGCTGTGAGAATGTCCACATGGGTAGATAGTCACGTGTGTGTGTTTTACACGTGTGTTCTCCTGTGTTTTATTCTGTAAAAAATAATGCAAGGCAGGTATGTGTATGATATGTGTATATTAGAGTTATTAATCTTTTTAGGTTGTCTAAATGCAAATAATTCAGATACAATGTTGGTGTGTATGCTTTGAGATATATGCGTGTGTATACATACGTATATATACATACACAGTATATGTATGTATGGATGTGTACAGAGAGAGAGAGAGACGGAGAGAGAGAGAGAGAGACGGAGGGAGAGAGACGGAGGGAGAGAGACGGAGGGAGAGGGAGAGGGAGAGGGAGAGAATCTTCATAATGGGTGTTGATGTATATAAGCCATGATAGTGCCATTGGATTTCCAGATTCAGAAGCAGTATCTACCATATTTAAACCAGATACTATGCACAAATATGGCATGCCTATAATAATTCTATTTTTATTTTCACAGTGACATACAACAACTACTGTTTCAAAAAAAAGATGCCAGGCAAACTGAACTTCAATCTTATCCAGTAAGATATTTTGAAATACGTTAACATCTTTGTCCAATTGATAGCAACTGAGAATGTGCAGAATATTTGAATTTAACATACATTACTTTGAGTCTGAAACTGTTTGAGTTCCAAACCAACTATTCTGGAAGTATTTTGAAATGGAACAGTCAATTTTGTATGTTAAGTAATTGTCTGAAATGTGAAATGGTAAATATTTGAATTTGAAATAATTTTGTTTTGCCCAGCATTTTAGAGCTAGGAACATATGGTTAAATATCTGTATTGGTGCCTTCTCACTATATCACTAATGGTTCTGAGCCTGAAGGATTCCTGCACTTGTAGCTTCATTCTTTAAGAAAGAATCCATCTGGTGGTGGCAGGGCATTCATTTTCATGAGTAACTGGTTTTAATTTTATCTGGAAAATATATTCATTCAGTGGAAATAATTGTCACTAGCACTTACTTAATTCTGAGGCCTAATCTATTTTTGTAAATGTTCTCCTTTTTTAATCCATTATTAGAGAAAGCAGATCCCACAATATTTTTTTTTCATATTATAGAAAAGATAAAGGCCAATTAAGAGAGAACAGTTGTTACTTATTACAAATCTGTAATTAGCTTTCAGTGGCGTAATGCAACTGACCAATTCAGTTTTTTCACCTATCCCAACTAATTATAGACTTATCTGATGACCATTATAATAATAGCAAAACCAGCTTCTCTCTCTTCTTTCTCAAACAAATCTTTAATACTTTCATGGACTCATAAAGTAGTTAGATTCCAAGGATGTGTGTAAAATTGAACCCTGTAGATACACTTCAAATCTCCACTTGCAAATATAATTTGAAGGTATATTCTTGGATGTATTTAATAGTACACTGAAAAACATTTTTTCACTCTTTGTTCTATTTTTATCCCTTATGGTTAGTTTTAAATGCACCTTATGAAGAAAATGAATTGCCTTCAGCTGAATGTCTATGAGTGAAGTATATCACAACATCCAGATTGATCTCACTTTAAAAATATACATTCCATCCATACAGTGGAAATAATTTCCAATTATTTGCACTTAGGAACAGGTTCTTCTCCGAGACTCTGTTTCAAAACTACAGTAATTGACACTACAGTATTTATTTACCTTAAATTTGTGTGTTCTATTTTAAAGCTATGGCTACTGCTTGGTTGCTCACATACGCTCTTAGCTGCATATTGTATTTTGCCAATTTTTGAAGTGTCTGGTCTTGTTTCTTCAAATTGTTTAGATGCTTTTAGTGTTTTCACTATTTTTGTGCAACACACTATGGTTAATCTTATCATTTGTGTTAGTGGGACAATGGGCATTTAAAGAAACCTTAAAGTGATAATCTTTACAAGGATTGCTCCAACTGTTTTTTTCCCCTTTCCTTTCCTTTTTTTCTGCATTTGTTCTATACACTATATAACATAGCAACAAAGTGAGATGAATCCTGATTTGACCTTAAGTGGCTTGCTATTCAGCTGAGTGGTTTCCCTGTAGGAATAAAAGCTGACACTGCTTTGCCTGAGTTCTTTCAATCAATATTAGTGTGGGACAATACACATTATATAGATATGAAATAAAAGCATCCCTATTGATATAGATGGATAGACAAGCACATTCCTACTTCAGATCTTAAAAGGTTATGGCAAACAGCAGGTTATGCTTGGCTGGGATTGATGAATTTCTATCACTGGTTAGCTAAATAGATATTTGTGCATTTAATCCCAACATTTTAACTATTCTAATTTAGCCTGAAATTAACTATTAATAAAAACATAGTATTTTTAAATTTTTGAAGGCATGTCTTGAAATCTAGTCAAAATTATTAAAAATAATAATAAAGATGCCAGGGACAATGATGATGTACTATCATGTTTATTAATATTCAGTCTTTGATTATAATATTCTTTAAATATGCAGACATTAAATATTTTTCTGATTTTCTTTTTAAAAATCCTTATTCTGCTTCATAGTGTGTACACGTTTTTGCATATAGCTGTCTCAGAATGTTCTGTCATATCAGAGTTATGATTAGATTATCAATAAATTAAAATTACATACGCCAAAATTCAAAGTTTACCTCTTCAGAAAAAATGGCAATAAAAGTAACTGAAACTGAAAAAAGTCATAAATGTTATTTACAATTTTATTAGTATTTTGAGCTGTTTCCCATTCCAGCAATTCTTACTGTTCTTCTTATATGCTTGTTTAACACAGAGAGAACTGCTTCCTCCATTGAAACTCAATGGACAAGACATGGCATTATATCTATATACATCAGTAGGGTTTGGAATAGATTTTGGGGGGGGCGGGAATTATTTTTTTTCTAAAAAATTATTTTGATGTTAATCAAAACCTAAGCAAAAAATGTCATTAGAAAATCACTTAGAAAATACAGGTAGTTAAGTGAGTTTTGTCCCATCTTATGATTTTTCTTGCCACGGTTGTTAAGTGAATCATTGCAGTTGTTAAATTTGCAACACGGTTGTTAAGAGAAACTGGTTTTCCTATTGACTTTACTTGTAAGAAGGTCGCAAAAGGGGATCACATGACCCCAGGTTCAGTTGAAGTCCAGGACACTTCAAGCATCTGAATTTTGAGCATGTGACCATGGGGATGCTGCAATGGTCGTAAGTGTGAAAACAGTCATAAGTCACTTTTTTCAGTGATGTTGTAATTTTGAATGGTCACTAAATGAACTGTTGTAAATCAAGGATCACTTGTACTGGTTTTTCTTCAGCTAGTTAGCTTCCCAGGACAAACAATAGATAGAAATATAGCTTCCATATGTAACTCCATATGTAACTAAGAATTTGATAATTCTTAAGAAATGTTTCAGTAGCAAGGCTATATCAACACAAATATATACAGGGTGATGGGTCTACTTTTGGTTTTGATCAGCTTATTTTACTCTCATTTGGAGGATGTTCTTTCAGAGTCATAATTCCAATATATTTCATCCCTGGGAAGTAGACCATAAAAAGCTTTGCTTATAGAAAGGATTATTAATTGTCACATATTACAACTGCATATATGTGCTCTATGGCCATGATGGCGAACCTATGGCATGCGTGCCGGAAGTGGCATGCAGAGCCATCTCTCTGGGCACATGAGCCATTGCCCGTTGCTCTTCCGGGTTCCAGCACGCCAGCCAGCTGGTCTTCATGCACGCGGGAGCACCAGAAACCGGAAGAGCAACCGCCCAGTGCGCATGTGCATGCCAGGAAAATGATCTTCCACTTTCCAATGTGCACATGCACAGCAGGCTCTTCCGGTTTCCGGCACATGCATGGGCACTGGCCAGCTGGTCTTTGCACCATGGTGAACTTTTTTGGCACCAAGTGCCAAAATGGGAGTGCGTGTGTGCCAGAAACCAGAAGACCAAGTGGCCGGTGTGCATGTGCGCACCAGAAACTGGAAGATCATCTTCCCCGCACACGCAGGTGCACCGGGCAGCTGCTCTTCTGGTTTCTGGCACGCAAGCGCTCCCACTCGGTGCTGAAAAGATTCTCCAACACTGCTCTATGGAATATAATACTAAATGTATAAACAGTTTAGGATTAAAAATCCTAAACACTGCACTGACAGTGATCCTAAGATCACTGACCCAAGAAGCCAGGAGTCAAAACAAAACAGGCTCACCACAGGAAGGTTTTTTCATAGAAGGCAGGAGATTTTTTTTTTATCCTGCCTTTATTACTTTATAAATAACTCAAGGTAGTGAACATACAGAATACTCTTTCCTCTTCCTGTTTTCCCACAACAACTCCCTAATGTAAATTGAACTGAGACAGTGACTGCCCAAAGCCATCCAAGCCAGCTTTCATGCCTAAGGCAGGACTTTAATGCATAGTTTACTAGCTACCTGGTGTCCAAACCACTAGGCCAGAGGTGTCAAACTTGATTTCATTGAGGGCCACATCAGGGTTGTGTTTGATCTCAGGGGGGAGGGCAATGTGGGAGTGGCCAGCTTGACATCACATGTGTCGGGGCGCCTGTGGCGGCCCGAGTGCTCTGCCAGTGAAAACGGGCTCCCGAGGGTTCCTGCAACCCTCTGCCAGTGAAAATGGTTTTTGCTGGCCGAGGCACCGCGGGCCAGTCCTTTACCCTTTCTAGGACAGCCCTGCAGGCCACATCTAAGCACCCCGTGGGCCAGATCAGCATTTAACAGATTTATAACATTTTTTTAAAGTATTTTTTTTTCAAAGTTAATAGATCTTTAGTGAGCTGGAAGTCCTTATCCATGAATAACAATTGTGACTATATTAGATTAAGTTCTTGAATACAAGAATGTAAAAGCTCTCATTTTTTAATAAACTTTTGCTGCAATCTCTGTTGCTCAGTCTTGCATAGTGAAACACACCATACCTCATGAAAAATTTCTACCAGATTTAACCTTGTACTGGTGTTTGGCTTTGGATTTACATTCTTTCTGTACTGGAGAATATAGCTTTGATTATTTGCCTACTTTCGGACATTGCAAAATTTTGCCTGAATTGTTATAGTGACAATTATCTTATCACTTGAGGACAGGACATGAACAAGCTAGGGTGAAATGGATATATGTCTCTCTCGCTTTTTTTTTTTTAACATACAGGGTGATCAACCTTTATTTGGAAGATTTTACAAATACCAACACCCCCGCAGGTAACTGAGTGCTTTCCACTGATCTATGTCCTCATTCTATTGCATATTGTTCCAGTACATGGGAGGTTATGGCATCATAATGGACACTACTCTTTCTGAAGCTGTACAAAAACTAAAGTACACTATTAGGTAATGAATCAATATGTGTGGCTGATGGCTAAGGGATATCAAAGTCCCTGTAGCTTGAGAAATGGCCCTAAACCCTCACCAAACTATACACTTCTAAGTACAGATTTGATAGTGGAATATTTTCCATTTTACAGTTGATGCACTCTCCATCTCCCTATAAAAGGAAGACAAACAGCTAAATTACTCAATAGAATTTTACATCTACTGTAATAATAGAACCCTTCAGATTCTAAGAAATGAATGGAAGCATGGAGCTGTCCAGGACATAATCATGACTAAAGAAAATGCCCATTTCATAAATAAATGTTACACAATAGTTTTCAGAAGGGAAGAGAGGAACATTACGTTTATGGCCAGGACAGCTTCCAGTATAAAATGTAGTAAAACAAAAATAAATGAATACTATGGTTACCCAGCTGCCTTCCTACTCTAATGATTTGTGCTGATGACATCAGAGTAATAAAGCTGGTTTTAGCAGCATGTTATTATTTGTGGTCTGACATAACCTAAGCATTTCTTTGTAAAACATGTCTTAAAATAACTATCGGAAACCAACCACGTGAATTGTTTCATTTATAGCTTATTGCTGTGTAAAATAATCTCCTGAAACGTATTGCAAATCAAATAATGAGTTAATGTAAAATGACAACTTATCATGAGAATAATATGACTGCTCATATTTACCATGCATTATATTGTGTGTGGTGTTCTTTACTACTGTACTACTAAAAATAAAACAGGTAAACAAAAATGCAAATATCAAACTTATGTTTAGGGCAGGAATATGGAACAGTGTCTGATTTGGAGACTACACACAGCCTTCTATTAGTCCTGGTGAGCTTTATAGCTTTATAGAGAAAGGAGAAAGGAGACTCATCCCCTGAAGTCATCCAATTATGAAGAACTATTGTTATCTCTATGTCACTGCATTGAGAAAAATGTCTCACAACCGAGTGAGTGAGAAGACTTTTTAATTAGGAAAAATGCAGCTCATTTGGTTTATTTTTGGGGCCAATTTTTCTGTCTTTAAGGAAATTTGTATGAATTGAAGGCAAGAATTGACAGCCATGAAGAATTTGGCTACTTCCAAAGTGGGATCAGTAGAGGGGCCAAATGATAAGTATAGAATGGTTGAATCTTCCCTCACCCTTTGAAATATTCTTAGTAAAGTGGTACTAAGAACTTATTGTATTTCTTTATATCAACATATAAAGAATCTTCACATAATGTAACGAAAGATACCAACTTCATCCCAGGGATGGTAGTTTTTTATTCTTGTTCCAAAAAAATGATCTGAATTACAGATTCCACAATTACATGAATTATTTATATATTCTGAAACACTTGATTTTTTTTAAAAAAACATGTTTTTAATGTTATATTTGGCATATGTGAAGTTTTCTGTATATGTCTCTGCGTCAAGAAAACACTGAATTTAAATTTATGTTTATGTGCATGCTGTAGGCTGTAGGCTGTAAACTGGGTGAAGTTTGTGTATGCACCATTCAACTTTTTTGATGGGAAAAAGGAGATTGGGAAAACCTTCATGGACACTGTTTTATTTTGGGTTTCTGTTAAAAAGTAAACAGAAACATATGATTAAAACTTAACTGGGAACAACAATGCAAAATAAAACACTAGTCAACTTTGGCACTTTTGTAAGGTTAGTGCTTTGATGGGAAATGCCAAAGATGCAGACTGGGGGGGTGGGGGGAAGGGGGAGGACACTGCATGTACTTAAAAACATACCCTGTTTTGGTGCCAGGTTAGTGCCAATAAAAGAACATGAACATACCTGTGTAGTACCCAGGAGTTAATCTTGACTCAGAGGAGAATTTAAACAAAATGTAGGAAATAATGTATGACAATAAACCATGGCAGCATAAGTAGAATGGACGTTGCTTACCTGAACGTCCTTTTTCTGGGCACCGCGACCACAATCCATGGCTGGGTATTTCACTTTGTGCTGCTTGGGAACTGGGTGATGAATATTCAAATTTCTTCGCATATATATACGCCCACTCTGTAGTCCCTCCTCCAGTTCTTTCACGAATAGATCAGGAGACGAGTGTCTATAAGAAAACAGAACCATCCAAACAAGCCAACAGGCAAACATTCCAAAA
>JANHZT010003120.1:85008-95787 GCA_032468215.1 Stegonotus admiraltiensis
TAGAAAAGCATATTCTCTTCTGGCTCTCAACATCTTAGGGGGGATTTCTTTCATTGTCATCACCTCTTGGCCTTTGACCTGAAGCTTGTTTTTAAAAGTAGCCTGCAAAATTTCATTACGCACAGTCCTTGTAGTAAAATATATTACAATGTCTCTTGGTAGATGTTTCTGTCTGGCCACCCAAGAATTAACACGATATACCTTGTCAATCTGCCAGCCAAGCGCCTTTTTTGTCTCCCGCAGAGCCAACAGGAAGTCCCCTCCTTTCTAGATTTTGAAGCTGTCCTATTCAATGTTGTTATTATGTGTCAAGGTCTACCTCTCCTCTCAACAATTCTAGGAATGAAGATTCTGCATGTTCTTGTGTTATATGCAGGTATAAATATATAAATTTGCATACATATATACATTTGTATTCCTCAAAAAATAATTCAATGAAAATGTCATCTACTTCAGAAGACTTCCGCAATGGGCACTGTGCAACAAAAATTGGGCAGTAATTCAAGGATAAAACTCAATACAGATTCAAAAGCACCTATTTATATTTATTTTATGAGACGATCCAGGGAAAGATTATGAAATACTTAACAGCTTTTTAAAATATAAAATATACAACAACCTGTATATTTTAGAGAACAGGGGAGAAAGAAAGGAGATATATGGAAACTGTCAGTAGTAATACAATAATACTACAATTGTCTTTCTAAAAAGCAGAGATGTTTTGTAACCCATCCATTTTGAAAGCTACATGCAGTAGCTCATTCTGTTTCTCTGATCACATTTTGAAAAGATGCTTCTCATGGATTGCCACCAGAACAATTCTGAAAACCCCACTTGGAGAGTTTTTAGTTGTATTTTGTACCATGCAGTGCATTTGTTCAATCTTTTGGTTACGTTCATGATATTTCCAGCAAACATTGTGGATGATCAAAGCCCTTGAAGGTTCTTCAAAGATTTAACATTCAGTGTATGTATGTGTGTAGCTATTTGTGTATATGTGCTAAAAAGAAACACCCACTTTTTTTTTCTAATCTCAGCATGGCTGTGAATTTACAAGGTAGGCTATGATAACTCACTATTCCGTTAGCTTCAAACTCACACCCAACATCCGGAACCATATGTAAAGATAATTGAGAGCCAATTTGTAATCCTTGTTATATACTGCATGTTCTAATGAGTGGAGGTGTTAAAGGTTTGGTTGCCAGTGGAAGGCTTGTGGTGTACAAAAACCTTGCACATCAAACTCATTCACATTGTCTTAAAATGGAAATGCAACTGACAGGAATTTATTATATGTTGGTTGTTTTCATAGACAAGTCGGATCTCCATGACTACTGAAACTATTCTAAAATTGTTTGTCTTCTTATCTTTCAAAATGGGCTTGTACTTGTGCATTTCATAGCTGTGTGTGATCTGTACCAATTACTGGCTACTGCCCTCTGTGTTGTAGAAAATGTGTCTACTGTAGTTTAGGAATAAGGCAGCTGTAAACAACAGATTTTTTTTTCAATTTCTTTTCTGGTCTGCTGACAATTGTATGAATATTAAGACTATTCTCTGGCTTAGACTATGACAAGACTATGACAAGTATCAATCAGAATGCATATTAAAATAGTTTTATCTGTAACTGAATGAATGGCCAATTAGAGGACATGTCCTTCCATTTACATGGGATTTGGTGGCACAGGGGCTAAGATGCTGAGCTTGTTGATTGAAAGGTCGGCAGTTCAGCGGTTCAAATTCCTAGTGCTGCATAATGGGGCGAGCTCCCGTTACTTGTCCTAGCTTCTGCCAACCTAGCAGTTCAAAAGCATGTAAAAAATGCAAGTAGAAAAATAGAGACCACCTTTGGTGGGAAGGTAACAGCGTTCCATGCACCTTTGGCATTTAATCATGCTGACCACATGACGTCTTCGGACAGCGCTGGCTCTTTGGCTTTGAAACTGAGATGAGCACCACCCCCTAGAGTCGGGAATGACTAGCACGTATGTGCGAGGGGAACCTTTACCTTTACCTTTACCTTCCATTTATTACTTAGTAATAATTGAGTGAATTGTTTCTTTTTGTTTCTCCATGCTTTCTAGTGATTGGACATTCAAAATGGTCATGCAAACCTTCTGAATTTTAATCTTTGACCTAATACTAGCTCAGCTAGTGTTGAATGATAGTGCCAATCATTTTCCAGTCTGAGTTCTCCAAACTAGAAAGCAACTCGTCTAGTGTATGTGTAGTGCCCATGCATTTATGCATTCTATCCTACGCATCAAACTTCTTTTGCAAAAAAATCTCTGGTATAAGGTCTTGGCTGGTAAGCTTGAATATGCCTGGAATGAATAATGTCTAATAAGACAGGAGACAAGGGGCAAGAAACTGGCTGCTAACTCTTCCCTTAATGTTAGACTTTATAATGGTTTCCCAGTTCCCTTCTGTACTGGGAAAAGTCATCTTGAAATTCACACTAGGCCCAAAAGAAGCTCTTCATTCATTAACCATTACTGATAAGAAACTGAAGAATGTAAGAAAATTATATTTATATTTTAAAAAGCCCAACATTCTTCTCCCTCCATAAATTGAGCCAGTGAAATAAATAAATAAACAAATAACATTTGTACATAGGCAAATAATGAGCAAAGCAAACATCTTCCCACAAAATGTTTGTAAATGAAAATAATACTAATTGTTATAATTAGTCACTTTTAAAAAAATGTAAAATTTGATCAAAACGAAGAATGACAATATGGACTAAACTTCTGAATTATATTTAGAAGGCTGTTCTGGCTTCAGAATGGTAACAAAAGTTTAATGTATCAGGTTTAATCACAAAGACAGTTCTAGGCTTGGATAAGAGAAGTTGTATATGCACTCCTTTTCTGTGGATAATACACACAGCAATTTTTCCTGTTCTCAATACATTTTGCAGTATGCCATGCATATTTAGGCAACTGCATTACAAGGTACCGGTATGTGCTATTACAATAAATTTCATTAAAATATTCACAACAGAATATTAATGGCCATAATTTGATCATAAGAAAACGAAATGGTTATAAATCAGAGTTATATTACTACATTATCTTATTGCAATATTCCTCATTCGAAATCAGCACCCTATGTTTATTTGATTTAGAAATATCGTTCATTTAGTCTGAATGCTCCCTTGATGTCAATAAACCCAGGCTGCTAGACGAATCAAACAGGCTTTTAAACCATTTAAAACCAAATAATGTAAATTTTCAAGAAAAAAAAATACATTCAGGGAAATAAAAACAATCACTATGCCTTCTGATTAAGTAGGATGAAACAGATAAAAATGCATCTAAAATGCATTTGGCTTCATTGCTTTGCATACAAAACAGCAAAACAGAGCAATCTTCTTTGAATCCCCCTGATTTTAAATGGCCAATGTTTTTACTAGTGAGGGTATTTTTTAAAGCTGGTTCTGAGCTGAAGAATGCAAAGCAATTTACATTAGTCAGCATACAGATACAATATATGTAATAGGATGGGTGTAAACTGCTATTCTAAATTCTTATAGTGTAGTGGCTAAGAATTCAACCTATGTATTGAGAAATCCTTGCCTATTAACTCCTGTTTGCAATTTGGTAAAGATACCTGTATTTTTATCACATTTATTCTATAGGCCCCTTTTGGAATTCTTAATTAAAGAAGGACAGAGGCACAGCTATAAGGATGGTATTATTCTAAATAGTTGCCACAAAGGGAAACAACATTATTGAACATTTGCATAGTTTCTAATAAGTGTTTTTCATGGATCTGCTATATATCACCCTGAAAAAGCCCTCTAGATTTACATAAAAGTTCTAGAATCTTGTTTCCCCTGAAAACTGGTGTTTTGTTCCTTCTCTCCTTCTCCTACCTCAATTAGTTACATGGATAATCTCAGTTTACAGACTTGCAATAAAGAAACTGTGGTTAGATTGGGCTATCATAACTGCAGATCAAGTGAAGTTGATTCAGAGTGAACAGATATCAAAGATCAAGCAAATCACCCAACTGTGATAGGAACCAATTTATTAGGCTTTTCTAACATTAATCTTCCTCTTCCTCCTCCTCTTTCTGTTTGAAAGGTGAGAATGTGGCTTAGAATTGCCCATTAAAACAACAGTAGCTCAGCTGTTCAGTGGGTGCTGTCAAATGGCTACTTCTAATCCTACCAGATCAAAATCAGAGAATAGCTATTTCATTCTTCCTTCCTTCACTGATTTTTGTGATAGGAAGGAGCAGAGGGAAATCATGGGCAAAAGAGAAGTGTAAGATAACGTTTGTAAAATCCCAGATACAAAGCTGAGCAATTGTACAAAGCTTTATATGGAAGCAGCATAATGCTCAGAGTGGATTATATACTGTATGGTCAAAGGACAATAATTCATAAATATAAGCCATAAATAGTTATCCAGTGCTGGATAATCTATCAAAATATTAACCAAAGAATTTTTTTTTCTCATCACTTGTCTGAACTGATAAATATGACATATTTATATTCTACACTGGATATTTACTTTGGCTGTGATTAAAATGTATAATACAATGTCCTTGTACTTTTAAGAATTGCTAAAACAAATGAAAAAGGTTATTTTCTTTTTATAACTCCTCTTAATGAAATGTGTTAGATATGTGCTTTAAGTTCAATAGTCATAATAAACCCTACCATACCACATTCAATATTTTACATTTATCCGATAAAAATGAGTTTGAGATAAAATTGAAATTATCTAGTGATAATTTCTTTTGTTTTAGACTAAAGACCATAGATATTTACATTATGTTTTATATTGTATTTCTATGTTAAATCTCTGTGTTGCCTTACAAAAACAAGAGCAACTTAATTTTTTTCTTATAAAATAAATCTATCATGTTTATAGTATCATATAACAGAACTGTTGACAGTCATTATTTAGATTGTCTGTTCTTTGTAAAAGCTAACAAAGCATATATAGTCATTACATAATTAATAATTCAGTTTATCCACCCCTTTCCTAGTCATAAACCTCTATGATCAAACCTTGAGCCCATATACTTGGGATAAATTATTTTGGTCTCTGGCAGTTACTATCCTGTAAGTCCTGTTCTGACTGCAGGCTTAAGCTGCAACTGTAAAAGAGTTCTAGGGATTTTTTGATGTCACAAATACTAGCCAATAGATAGTCTGCCTAGCCAGGTTTTCCCCATTATTTCCAAACCACTTGAAAATGTTGTAGAGTTAGGATCAAATTCTCCCAAATAATTCATTCTATTTATTTGTCTAGCTAGCAAGCTGCAATAGAGATTTCAAAGGGAGTATCTGTATATTTGTTGCAAAGGGATATGTCATAATGAACAATTTTAGTTTAAGCTATTTGGGAATTAAAGTATTTTAAATGTGTTTCATTTGCTTTAAAATATTTGCATGGGGTATGGAAGAAATGTCAGTAGAAACAAAGCAAAGTCCAGGGAAATTCCTGAACGTTTTTAGTTTTACAAATTTCAGAAATTCTGTTTATGCTCAAAAAGGACTGATGCACACACAATGTTAATAAGCCCCTCCCCGCACATTGCACAGGATACTGGGATTATTGGTGGTGACACAAAGTTCATATTCTGTAGGTTGTCCATGCCTATGGAAACTGACAATATGCCTTGGAACTTATTAATTTTTTCTCTTGTGTCTTCAGAGAAAAAGAACAGTTTGACAGCTCTTGTTGAAAAGCCTTTGTAAGTCTCAAGGATACTGGTTTTCATTGACACACTGTTTCAAAATCACTTGACCTTGCCCATTTTGAAAAGGGATGGAGCTCCTCTGAGGGACTGGGAAAATGGTGAAATGGCATATTGATGGACTTAAGAAAAAAAAAGCCCAGTGAAAAAATAAGCAACTCAACTAAAGAAAATTAGTATATATATATTTTTATTGGTAGAGACCCTATATTTTTCCTGGGTTTCAAAATGGTGGCATTGTGAGAATAAGATAACTGTTACTACCATTAAGCTGAGAAGAAAGACTTGCTGTAATCAAATCTGAAACAGATGCCATTCAAAGAATAGCAGGAAAAATGGAAGAAAGTATTTTTTTAAAAAAAATATTATTATTTTTAAATTTCTGCGTTGGGGGTGGGTGGGGTCAAAGCAGTCAGTGTGAAGTTGCAGGCCTGTCCAAAAGGGATAAACCCTGCAGCATAATGTTGCTTTTGACAAAATGATGAAAGTAACCAGAACTGATGCTTAAACCATGTTTTGAAACAAACTGGCCTTTTGGACCATTTTCATCCATACTTGGGTTTTCTGTGCTCAATATTCAAAATAGTGCATTTCCCACCCTCCCAAGCTCATGCCTAGTTCTTCCATTACCACCAATCACTGGATCACAGCACACAACTATTACTAGTAATAGATTCCTACCAGTGGTGGGTTTCAACATTTTTTACTACCGGTTCTGTGGGTGTGGCTTGGTGGACATGCCAAGGCTTGGTGGGCATGGCAGGGGAAGGATATTGTAAAATGTCCATTCCCACCCCAATCCAGGGGAAGGTTACTGCAAAATTCCCATTTCCTCCCAATCAACTGGGACTTCAGAGGCAGAGAATAGATGGGGCCAGTCAGAATTTTTACTACCGGTTCTCTGAACTACTCAAAATTTCTGTTACCAGTTCTCCAGAACTGGTCAGAACCTGCTGAAACCCACCTCTGATTCCTACTTTTCTAGCTATCTGCTATGTACCAATGTATTTTTTTTCATTAATATATTTATATCATTTATTCATACTTTCTTTATACCAAGTCATACTTGACATGCTGATTTTAGACTGACTCTAATATCACTCTAGATGCCACTAATACATACTTTCTGAGATACAGCTGAGTTTTTACATTCATAATACTTTCACTTCCTCAATTGAATTGAGGAATACTCTACACATGCATTCCCCAAAACCATTCTATGGGATCAGACCCCCTTGTATTTACATCCTTCCCAATTTTAAGACACGGAGATTATCTATTTTTCTTTCATTTCTTTCACTAGTAATTTATCCTTTTTAGCATGTATTCCCCTTATTTTCCTAATTGCAATTAATTAAGTACAATAAAACTCTTTAATGATCAAGGTACTTGATAAAAGCATGGCTATTTGAAAAGGCCTTTGGATAGGTCTTCCCTCTGGGTTCACATTGTTTATTGCTATTAAGTTTTTTTTTCAAGAATAATTATATTTGTCAGCATAATATATTGACATCAGTTTTGTACAGCTGCTGCTCTGGGGAAGGCTTGATTTATTGAAATATGCTATTAAAATATGTTATTTAAATATATGCTTTAATCAATTACATGATGTTTACCCTTTTAAATCACCTTGGATGTATATTTAATTCATGTATATAATAATTCATAAATGTGAAATATTTAAATGCATGTTATCCCAAAGTAACTATTCTAAAGGTATCCTGATATTTTAGGCAAACTGTTTGGAACGTGATGGGTGTTCTCACATTGCCTTTTTATTTATAACCAGTTACATTTTACATTTTATTTTTTTCCAAGATTATTTCATGTAACATGCTGTGTTAGACCACACCAGTGGTGGGTTTCAAAAAAATTTACTACCGGTTCTGTGGGTGTAGCTTTGTGGGTGTTCCATGGCTTGGTGGGCGTGGCTTGGTGGGCATGGCTGGGGAAGGGTACTGTAAAATCTCCATTCCCTCCCCACTCCAGGGGAAAGTTACTGCAAAATCCCCATTTCCTCCCGATCAGCTGGGACTTGGGAGGCAGAGAATAGATGGGGGTGGGGCCAGTCAGAGGTGGTATTTATCAGTTCTCCGAACTACTCAAAACTTCCGCTACCAGTTCTCCAGAACTGGTCAGAACCTGCTGAATACCACCTCTGGCCATGATGTGCTGCTGATGTGATGGTGTCAGCCCCAGCCCTGCGATGGTACTTGGGGCCGCTCCAACCCTGCGATGGTACATGTGGGGATCGCTGTTCCGCTGCTGCACGCTTTCACTGATGACCCTTCTTGTGTGCCTGCTCTGCTGGGTCATCAGCCCCAAGGCATGCCTCTCAGTTCGACTCCTCAGCCACATGCTAGATGACTTCACTGCACTGAAGCAGTTTCTCACCATATATCACTTTAAGGAAAGATGGAGCAGTGCGTTAGTACCAATATCACCGATATCAAGATAAACAAACTTGGTTACTTCTTTTGCATGCAGAGGTTTTTTCCAGACTTTATGGAACCTGACAGATAACTTATGAAGGCAAGTGTAACCTTCAAATGTTGGTGACAATACAAACCAGCGAGACAAGATAAACCATACTAATAGCCTCCCAGAAAGATTGTGTTTGACCATTTGCTATTGTAGGATCTGAAGCTTCCAGATTCCCATAAGACTGGTTCTCATTATTTGAGAATCTGCAGACAATTTTTGTGCCAAAGAGATAAAGTTGCATTATAAAATGTTTCTGGAGTTAGCATGTACTGCCGGATTAAATCAGGGCAATCTTCTGAATGTGTGCTTTAAAAAATGTGTTTGTTTTATTTATATTCACTTTTCCATATGAAGAAATACTAGATATAGTCAACAAAATTAAGAAAAAGAAGAAAAAAAGAAAGCTTCCTGCTTATTGTTACATTTCAGGACAGGAAGAACAAATGTATTGTCAGTTGTACAAATGTATTGGCTATTTTTCTGACAATATTACCTTTTCATAATATGGCTGATTCCCTATCACTTGTAAAGAAGAGAATCCTGATGTTCTAGAATGAGAACCTAGAACAGGGGTGTCAAACTCACATCATCATGGTGGCATCACGTGACATATCTGGACTCCTCCCCCTTCGCTAAACTGGGCGTGGGCGTGGCCAGCATGTGACGCATCCAGTCCGCTGGTCAGGAGTTTGACAGCCCTGACCTAGAACATTGCTTTGTAATGAATCAGATCCATAGCCCACTTAGTGGTGGTAGCTCACCAATATTGTTTTTGCTGAAAGGCAGGAAGTCTTCAGGCTAGAGTTTTTCTCAGGACTACTCGGAAAGGCAAGAATGCAACCCAGAACTTTCTCTGTGCGAAACAGATGGCCTCTTATCAAACTACAGCACAGCTGTAGCTTGTTTTTAACTTGAAATTTGGGTCAAAACCTCAATGGAGATTAGCACTGGATTCTGAGAGCACATCTGGCCAGCTGTTTTCCTTCAATATGTGACGAGGTACAACCCTGTGCCTGCCTAACGTGCTCTATTTCGGCGGCTGACCTCTGGTTTAGTAACAAGGCAGGCCAGTGGTGGCGGTCCAGAAAGCTTTAATGTGAAATGCGTTACGGAAAGTAATTGGTGGATTTTCTGTTGGCAGGGCCAGTATTCACTTCTTCTCTCCCTAATACAACATATGGCTAAGGCTGAAGGTAGAGAAGTGAGTGATAGAACTTTATCAGTGGGGTGAAGGGGAAGGGCTTCTGCTCCTGTTGTACTGAGAAGTCCCTATTCACTCCAGGGATTAAGCATGGCTACCTCACTCACCTTGTCAATGATCTGTCGATTATCTCACCCTCTTGCTCTATCCCTTGCTCTTTTATCCCCTCTGCCAGTCCCTTTCTCACTGGCACATCTCCTACACTTACTCTCCATCCCTTTCTCCCTCACTTATCCTTCTCTCTTGCCCTCTGTCGCTCCATCATCTACTATTTTTCTGCTCTGTCACCTGCTCGCTTCATTGCCAACTTGCTCCATTGTCTGCTTCATCATGTGTTCCATTACGCATTCAATCATTCTCATTGTGGCCTCTCTCGCACTTGTTCCTCTGCCACTCATTGCCTCGTTCTCTTTGTTGCATGCACCATTAGCCACTTATTTTTCTTATTCATTCATTTCTCCTTTTCTCTATCACTTACTCTTTTCACCTGCTTTTATTGTCCTGTATTGTTCTGTTGCTTTCACTCTCTCTTGACTTTGCTCATCTCTGCACCACTTTCTCCTGTTTGCTCATTGCTCTTATTGTTGACACTGGTGCTTGTCTGCCTCTAGCATCAGTGGTGGGTTCCTCCTGGTTCGGCCCGGTTTGGCCGAGCCAGTAGCGGTGACGCTATTACGTCACACAACTGGTTCTCTTTCTTCGGGAGCTGGGCCCTCCTGCCCGCTCCTGTGTTATTCCGGCCTTATATTTCTGCTTTTCTCACCCAGCTGAGAGGTGCAGCTGCACCTCAGCTGGGCAGATTTGCAACGAGCTTGCACGAAGTGCAAGTTTGGCGTACATGTGAGCGAACCGAGCATGTGCGCGGTGATCGTGCGCAAAGCGTGGAACCGAAGAGGTGATCACACGTGAAGCGCGTGCACAAAGAGAACTGGTAATAAAGCTGGTTAGAACCCACCACTGTCTAGCACCCTCTCTTTCACTCAACTACCTCCCTTGTTCTTCTCTTGGTCTCACGGATCTCACTGCCCTTTTCTCTCTTGCTGTCAAAGAAACAGGATTGGGGCTACTGACAGGTGCTGGCAGGGGGATTCCCTGGCTTCAGCCAGTGCTGCTCTGCTCTGCAAGCTGTGCAGTTGGGGCATTGCTCTGTCCATACAGTTAAGAAGTCTATATAAGTGCCTAAGTGGCACTTCACATCAGGTGTCTGCCAGTGGTGGGATTCAATTTTTTTTACTACTGGTTCTGTGGGCGTGGCTTGGTGGGCGTGGCAGGGGAAGGATACTATAGTCCAACCCCCCCTGTTCAAGCAGGAGACTCTACACCAGACAAGTAACTGTCTGCTTAACAACTGTCTCACTTAGCAACAGGAATGTTGGCCT
>JANHZT010003121.1:61110-72546 GCA_032468215.1 Stegonotus admiraltiensis
GCGCCGCTGCAGGAGCGCTCCTCGAGAGATGAGAGCTTGCAGGGGGCCGATCTGGCATCCGTAATGGAGAGCAAAATCCGGCTGTTCCCCAGACCAGACGCCATTTACCTCTCCGAGTCCCAAGTGGCAGGAGACGAGGGCTGCCTTGCACCACCAGCTGGTGCAAATATACCGAGGCGGAATGCTGTTGCCATGCAAATGAAAGTAGTGCTTCGTTCCCGCAGCTTCCAGCCATTGCAAACACTGCTTCTTCCCACTTGTGCTGCCCCCTCCCCCACCGCCACAACAGCACCATTCATTCCGGACGGCGAGGACTGCACTCCTTTTTCCATATTGCACCACCTGCAAAAATGCAAAAATTTTGAAAATTTCTCCGCAGACCACCAGTGGTCCACGGACCACCAGATGGTGACCACTGTCCTAGATGATCTGTGTTTTACATGAAATCAACAGTTTCTATTTCTGTGCCATTTCTTTAAATAGTTCATTTGACTGGGCTTTCATCATTTCATACTTTGGGCTGGGGGAAGTTGACTCCATTGGCTTCTGTAACTGCTTTCAACTGTGGAAGTCTAATTGCTGTGGCCTCCAGCCAGCATGCACCTAACATGTTAGTTGGTGAGGATGAGATTTTAATCCAACATATCCAGATTGACTGTAACAAGAGGAGGCAAGGTCTTCTGAGCCTTTAAGGGGAATTGCCTGTCATGGTTAAGCTGATGCTGAGGAAAATTCTATGTTACTATTTTACTATTTTACTTGATGGCCTCGGATACTAGAGTTCTCTTCAAGGCATAGCCATCTGGGTCTGGTTTTGTGGTTAGAAGATATAAACTGACAACACATATACCATATGTTGCATAGTTTTGCTACTCAACTCCTTGAGGAAGGAATGCTTTGCTTGGTATTCATGGTCTCTTCCATCTGTCTTTTTCTTTCCCATTTTAAATTAATTAATTAATTTATTTATTTATTTATTTATTTAATTTATATACCGCCCTTCTCCCGAAGGACTCAGGGCGGTGAACAGCCAAGAATAAGAAACATACAATGCAAAATTTAAAACCATTAAAATTAAGTTAAATTAAATTTGGCCCTTTATTTTAAAATCCCATTTTAAATGTCATAATACCAAGAGCACCATAGGACTATTTAGCTAAATGCATGAAAATAAATGCGCACCCATCTCTGCTTATCATTATAACTGCAAGCTTGGTGCCCTCCAATTGTTGATGGATTACCATTGCCAGTAGCATCTATGAAAATGATTAGTGATGGGGGATATGGGGAGTTCTACAGCCAGAGGGCCACAAACTCCCCATCTGTGCTTTAGAAGTTGCATGATCAATTGCTGTCCCAATTTCACAAAATTCATTCTTTGGTTTCTTAATGAATTAGCACAAGCAGATTTTTCTGGGCATTGTCAAGAGAAGGCTTGTTATGCTTTCACTTCTCCTCTTCCTGAGGCACCCTTTCTGACTTGACTTAAGGGCAATAGAGTTATCACCCAATCTGTGTTGGTCACCACCTTTTTCAAATTTCCCACAATTTAGAGATCAACAGTGCTCTAAAGGATCATGGGAAATTTACATCGTTTCTCTCAGTCTGTTTGTACTTAGTGCCAATGAACCTTGTACTAGTGTTGAGTTCCCAGTAGCCACATAAGAATGTTATGCATGGATATCAGATGTAGCATCAACATAAGTTTCATTTTTTCTGAAATGTTCCAACCAATATCATGATTGGATGGATGGATGGATGGATGGATGGATGGATGGATGGATGGATGGATAATATCATGATATATCAATTCTAAAATTAGTTCAACAGAATCTGGGAACTCTGTCCATCCACAAGATTGAGCCTAGCTTATTCCAGGCATGTTCAAACAATCGTAGTTAGAGTAGATCTTAGTTTAGCATTAGGTACAAATATAACTTTACCCCCGTCTCTTTCTCTCTTTTTTTTTAAAACAGTTTTTTTTATTTTCAATCAAAAAACAACATAAAAGCATCATCCTTTCGAACAATTACAGACAGTGTTTCGGTCAGTTAAAATCTTTTCATGCTCACAAACTCTTCAAGATATCAATATATGACACATGTTTCTTTTCCACTAAGAAAAAAAACAAATTTTTATACATTTTATCTTCATTTCATTTCATATATCATATTTCATCTCCATGTTTTATTATCTATCCATTGATAAAATAAATCCCACATCAAATAATATTGTCTATCTTCCTGTTCTCTTATTTCAAATGTCAATTTACTTATTTCAGCACAATCCAACATTTTCTTAATAATTTCTTCATCAATAAGTATCTTCTCTCCTCTCTTTCTCATTTCTAGGATGCTTCTGTGGTCTGGGATTGATCTATACCAACAAAACGTGCACCATGCCTCCCATCACTTTCCAGGACTTGCCTCTGAACATCTACATGGTGATTTTTGGCACAGGTGTCTTCATCTTTGTACTCAGCCTTATTTTCTGCTGTTACTTCATTAGGTGAGTCATGTTTCCAAAGGGAGTCATGAGTGCAGATGGCAAAAGAGAGGAAACTCAACAAATGTGCCTAGGCTACTGGCTACAGTTTTGTATCCTCTTGCTATTTTCAGCTGAATCGATTACTTGAAAGTATTGATTTTTCTTCAGTCTAATCCCTAGTTAGACTGAAGAAGAATCAATGCTTGCAGTAATTTTAAATGTCTTTGAATTAGAGCAGCAGTTTTCAAACTAAATTCTAAGGTCAACAGTAAGATCCATAGGAGCTTATTGTAGATTCTTCCATAAAACATTGGTTGGGCTCATATATCATAAGAAGCCACTCTTTCTTTTAATCATGACTTACTAAGCAGTGGCTCTTCATAGTCTCAGGCAAAAAGCTCTTTTGCTTGCTAATCTACTTGATTCTAAATGTCAGGGCCAATACTGAATCTGGATATTTTTGCATGCAAAGGGATTGCCCATGGAAATGTATGATCCTTTGGCATTCAAATCACATGCTGGAGGGGCCGGGACATGAAATCAGCCCTGTTCATTCAAGGTAACCAACTGTGCTGTTCTTGATTTTGTCCATCTTCTCTGTTGACTTTGATTGAAGCCTCCATTATTAAAAATGTAAAAATTGGTGGGTAGAAGAATAGAATATTAGAAAAAATTGCCCATTGTTATCTCAGTTATGCTAATTGATTAGATGGAGAATTAACGTATCTGAGTTCTGCAAGATCCCTCATTTTAGTGTTCCTGAAGCAAATACAAAGTAGAAAATTCCAAATGTAATTTGGAGTTTTTGTCATCTTAAACCAAGTCTTGCTCATAAAATTTACAGGGCAACTCCTGCTACATGCTGGCAAGCCACTTCTGGCTAAACAGAAGATATTGCTTCTCTTTAGTTTGCTCAAACCAAACTGTTACTCATCAACACGCACATCTCCACAATAGACAAAAAAAATACAGTGGCTGAAAACTTGGTACAAATCTTAAACCAACAGTTCAAATGGTTGCTAAATGAATGACTGTAACTTGAGATCTACCTGTACTGTAACTTACTATTAGCTGGGAATACTACTCCTGAAAAATTACTTTCTTTTCTTTGCTCACTGATTTAACTGGGCCACCCTAGGGGGTAAGCAACTTTGCTATCCATATGGTTTGGATTTCAATTCTCATCAGGCCTAAAGAGACGATAGGAAATGTGGTTCAAATAATCTGTGCACACATGCATTCTTTTTCTCCTTCCAAACTTAAAAATTCCAAAATATTTTCATCATCATTTTTTGAATGAAAGGCGTCTTCATCATGATCCTGCAGTTGAGCGTTTAAATCTTTCCAAGGATATAATTGTGACCCAATCCTGAGAATAATTGCCAGCCATTTCAGAGGACTGGTGCTTTTCAAAAATCTAGCAGGAAACTATAGGAAGTTGAGGGGAAAGGGTCTTATTCAGAAGGCTGGAATAGATCTATTGTCTCTATGGAAGATGTCCTGGCTCTTCATCTATTTATGGAAAGCTTATTTTTAAAGCTTTGCAGTCATCTGCAGCCAGAATGTCTAGAAAAAGCCTGGTTAATGACACAGAACTGCTGTCATTCAGCTCGTTCTGGAGCTTTGGGACTGCAGAACATTAAATGGAAAGATACAGGAAATATGTGGTCAGGTTTGCTTTTTTCCAGCTAATCAATATTGGCTTGGGGTGGGTGTGTTAAGGTCAAACTTCAACTGCCCTAGTTTTGAAGTGTGAATACTGAGCTGTCAGGTTAATAAATCATGACTGATGTTTTCTCAACAATATTTACTGCAAGCTTTTCAAATGTTGTGTTGCTCTGTCAAGGGCTTAGAGTGGTCTTCAGCCTTGCTTTGGTAACTCAGCTCAGATCTTAGGACTTGAAAGTGGATCAACAGACCATCTGTCTCCAATCTGGTGGAGCCCAACCCCTTTGAATGTGGTTGGGCTGCAGTTTCCTCAGTTGTGGATGTTGCAATCCAATTGTATCATGCACACTGCAGAACTGTGTCCACATTGGCATCCCAGGTTGGACGCACCACATTTGCCCCAACTTCTAAAGTCTATTATCAGCACTCTCATTTCTTTGGTTAAGAATTGTACAATTCTTCATTTTTTTCTGATCATAATCCATATGGCTGAAAGCCCAAGATACATTGAAATGGTTGGCCTTTTATACTAAAGTAGGAAGTGGAGGCACCTTTTCCCTCAGAACATCTTCCAGATGGAAGCTATTGCAGGGAAGTACGGATTATGATTTATATATGCAGAAGGTTCCCAGATTTAGTTGCTGGCAGCTGCAATTCAATGTCTCAAAGAGCAGATGATGCAAAAAAAAAAAAATAGGCCGTCTTGCTCAAGATGGACCAGTTTCCTGGTCTGATGTAAGGGAGCTTTATATCTTTGTAATGTAGCAGGATACATCTGTGCAGGCAATGGAACAGCCAATGCACATTTATCCTCATTTCCCTAAATTCTGTATGCCAAATAGAACCACAATGCACAAATAAGAGCAGGGAAGGAAGGAGATCTTATCCAGCAATCAATGATGAAGAGAACCAAGAGGAAGACTCTCCTTTGCTAGCTATGATGTCATCAAGATCTGCTGGAACAAATACAGTTGTACTTGCCACATCCTGTGCTTCTGTCTCAAAGGATTGAAATTCCCTGCATGAAAAACGCATCAGGAGGCAGGGAAAGTGCCATTTCTGGAGCCAAGGATGGCAACTCCCACCTATCTCAGCAGTTGTTTTGTGTTGTTTGCCTAATTTAGTTGCTGATCACACATACAATGCAGGAGGAGGGTATTATGCATGCTTGCATTGTAGACATTCCAACTATAGAAATTTGCTAAAGAATAAATAACAGAGGTGGAAAGGAGCTTGGAGGATTTCTAGTTCAAACCCCTGCTCAAATAGGAGATCCTATACCATTTCAGACAAATGGTTATCCAGTCTCTTCTTAAAAACCTCCAATGATGGACCACCCACAACTTATGGAGGAAAGTCTTTCCACTGATAAATTGTTCTGTCTATTCTTAGATCTAGGTTGTTTGTCTCCTTGATTACTTTCCATCCATTTCTTCTTGTCCTACCTTCAGGTGCTTTGGAGAATAGGCTGACCCCCTCTTCTTTGTGTCAGGCCCTTACATACTGGAACACTGCTATCATGTTGCCCCTAGTCTTTCTTTTCATTAAACCAATCACCAAAATGTACCCCTGTAACCCTTTTAACACTACGTAAAGCAACTGTTGTTGCTTGTATCCTTCCTTGTGGACTGATTAACATTTTAGATGTGAGATGGCAGTAGGTGAGAGCATCTCTTTTGCATACAAAAGTGCCAAATCTAACACCCAGGACCTCCAGGCATGGTTGGGAAATACAAGCTGAAAATGGATTCTGAAAAGTACAGTTACTATCAAAGGAATGAGGTGGGTGAAACAATCATTTGAGAACTGTATTTTTCGGACTATAAAACGCACTCCCCCCCTCCAAAAAAAAAGTGGGTGGAAATGTCTATGCATCTTATATAGCAAATGTTGCCGAAGCCCCACCCACCTGCTGACTCCCACCCTTTGGCTTTTTTGAGCCTCTGTGCATCATGTTTTTGGCCTCTGCATGCCCCATTTTAGACCTATTCCAGGCCCTGGATGAAGCGGAATACCTGGATCCATACCAGTCGGGTTTCAGGCCCGGGTACAGCACGGAGACGGCACTGGTCGCGCTGGTGGATGATCTGTGGAGGGCTCAGGACAGAGGATATTCCTCTGTTCTGGTCCTATTAGATCTCTCGGCGGCCTTTGATACCCATCGACCATGGTATCCTGCTGCGACGCCTCAAGGGGTTGGGAGTGGGAGGCACTGTCTTGCGGTAGTTCACCTCCAACCTCTCGGGTCGTGCGCAAGCGGTGGTGGCAGGGGGGCAGAGGTCAGCCATGAGGCCCCTCACTTGTGGAGTGCCCCAGGGGTCGGTCCTCTCGCCCCTGTTGTTTAACATCTATATGAAGCCGCTGGGGTAGATCATCCGTGGTTTCGGGGTGAGGTACCATCAGTATGCTGATGATACCCAGTTTTTCATATCCACCCCAAACCAGCCCAGTGGTGCCCTCGACATGATGTCTGGTGCCTATATAAATCCCATAAAATAAAATAAATAAATAAATAAATTCCGGGAGGCTGATCCAACTGCCAATCAGCTGCTCATGCTGAATCAGGCTGCGATAACATGCTGAAGCTGACCAGGCTGTTGTTTGCTGCAAGGATGCTAGCCAGATGAATACCGATGGATGCAGAGGCAGATTTTTTTTTCCCTCCCCAAAAACTAATGTGCATCTTATACTCTGGAGCATCTTATACTCCGAAAAATATGGTATTTCTCAAACTCAGTTCCATAGGCTAGATATAGCATTCATCCCTTTAGCATTCCTCAAAATCTTACTACAGGTACTCCTCAATTTATGACCACAATTGAGCCCAAAATTTATGTTGCTAAGTGAGATATTTGTTAAATGAGTTTTACCCCATTTTACAACCTTTCTTGCCACAGCTATTAACTGAATCACTGCAGTTGTTCAGTTAATAGCACAGTTTTTAAGTGAATCTGGCTTCTGAATTGACTTTGTTTGTCAGGTCATAAAAGGGGATCACATGATCCCAGGACACTGCAAGGGTCATAAATATGAATCAGTTGTCTGAATTTTGATCACATGACAATGGGATGCTGCAACAGTCATAAGTGTGAAAATGGGCATAAGTCGCTTTTTTCAGTGATGCTGTAACTTTGAACAGCCATTAAATAAACTATGGTAAGTCGAGGACTACCTGTCCTCAAGTTCATTGACAATCTCCCATCTCTACCTCAAAAATAACTCTGGTGTTCTCACTGTATTCCCAACATGTTTACTGCTAAAACATGCCATTTGTGGCTAAAATGTCAGTTAGACAATTTTCTTTTGAGGGCAATAAAATGTTGCCTGCTCCTTCTCCTTTAAATTTTACTGATTTCAGGATGAAGCATCCAATTATTCATAGAGAACCATTTACTTTCCCAAAAGAGCTATTCTTTCCAAAGTTGCAGAATGCAGCTTTTGGTCTGTGCTCTCTCTCTTTAATTTCCTTCAGCAATCCTGCCACCTCACAGAGAATAGATTAATCTCTTGTCTTCTAGAACAGCCATGGCAACAGCATCAGTGTTTGTCTCTTATCCTGTCCCTGGCTCCAATTTAGCGTAGCTTGGGCATAAAGAAACCTCTGTCCACACCAAACAGAATGATTATTCAGAGTCAATTTTCTGCTTCCCGCAGCTTAGACCAGCTGGTTTGCCTTCCTCAGCAGCAAACGGACGTTTGACCCCAGCATAATGTTAACTAAGCGTTGACCCAAACTTTCAAGCAGCAGAACACATGCCGGGTTCATTGTTAACGCACTTGGAACCTTTAACTGCCCTGTGGCAGCAGACTTGGGCAGTGCAAGACTGAAGAAAAACCAAATTCTTGATGACTCATCTTTAGCCGTAGTTATTGGGACAGCAGCACTGGTGAAATCTGAACTGGTTTACTACCGGTTCACTGGCTGTGCATGTGCAGTGCGCACCACGCACCAAATGCACCAAATTCGGCCAAAGAGGTTGTAGAAAAAATGCTTTTAAAAGTAAAAAACAAAAAAAGCCTCTGATGATCGTGCAGCTCAGCTGGGCATGGCCGGGGTGTGGGGGGCAGGGATTTTTGCTACCGGTTCTCCAAACTGCCCGCTGCCATCGCTATCGGATTGGGCAATCCGGTCTGAACCGGGAACATTTCACTCCTGGACAGCAGGGTTAATCCACGCGCCAAGTGCTATCAGCTGTCAAGAGGTAAACATCAACCATCTTCTTTTTTTAACTTAATGGAACTACTCCAGCCATTATCTCTGACAGGGGTGTCAAACTGAAGGCCTGCGGGCAGGATGCAACGCGCACAGGCCACGCCCGCCCCAGCTCTGTGAATGGAAAAAAACATCACGAAATGTCATGTGATGGAAATATGATGCGGCGAGTTTGACACCTGTGATCTATGGAGATTCTCTGCCATGGTTATCCCAAAGGTGCTTTTTCAAAAGGCAATTGGACTTCAGTTCCGAACTGAAGGAGCTTCTTGGATGAGAAGTGAAACGTCTTCAAGGAAAAACAAAGAAAGTCCAATTGCCTTTTGGGGAAAAAAAAGCAACTTTGGTAAGTGGAATTGTAGCAATTGATCTCCATTTGGAGGTTCATTGATTGGTTTGTTTGATGGCATTTATGGCATTTCTGGGCTGCCCCTCCCCCCCAATAAACCCTGAGCAATGAGATTCACAGTTTACAGGGAGCCCTTGATTTATGGCCAGTTCCTTAGTGACCTTTGAAGTTCCAATTGATCTACTTTGGGGGGGGGGTGCTTAGAACTTGGATTAAAAGTTCTGATGGTCACCACCATCTCCTGCAATCCCTTTGGGCACCTGACAACCAGGTCATCTATGCAGCATCCTGCAGTCACATGACCATGTTTTTGGATGGGATTTATTTCTGATTTTCTGCAAAACTGGCCCATGGCAAATTACGAGTTTGCTTAACGATTGGTATTTGCTTAACCATCACTGCAAAAAAAAGTTGTAAAATTGGGTTGGTCACATGACTGACTCACTTTATGACCATCAAAAATTACAACTACAGTGAGCAAGCTCCATTATGGTCATAACTCAAGACAATAGTACTATAGACGTATATACTTCTTCTTAGAGCGCTGATATTGCAAGGTTTATTAGCCATATAAATGGATGCAAATAATATTGCAACCTTATTAATGAACATGGAACACTTTGACTTTTGAGGTTCTGCAGGTTGCTACAAATAGCAGGTGAGCATGGTGCAGGTATAAGTAGACACATTTCTTTTGCTGCAGCCACTTTCTGTTTTGTTTCGTTAGTTTGCCTTCCCACCACAAACCACAGGGAGAAATATAGTGAAACTAGGAGCAGACCTGGTGTTGTCTTTGCAATCATGATCAAGTGCATTTATAATATCGGGGTAGCCTTTGGCTTATGATCACAATTGAGCCCAACATTTCTATAGTTAAGCAAGACATTTGTTAAGTGAGTTCTGCCCCATTTTACTACCTTTTTTGCCACAGTTGTTAAATGGTTAAATTAGTAACATGGTTGTGAAGCAAATTTGGCTTCCCCGCTGACTTCACTTGTCAGAAGTCACAAAAGGGGATCATATGAAGCTGGAACACTGCAACCCTCATAAATACATGCCAATTGCCAAACATCTGAATTTTGATCGCATGACCACAGGGATGCTGCAATGGTTGTAAGTGTGAAAAATTGTCATAAGTCACTTCTTTCAATACCACGGAAACTGCAAAGGGTCACTAAATAAATGGTTGTAAGCTGAGGACTACCTGTACTATAAACTCTTGTGATCTATAAGTCCCTTTGTTTCTCCCTTTACTTAACATGATTTATCCTTTGGAGTCTGTTTTATGACTCAGTCTGCCTTAGAAATTATCCAAGAAGTTTGAGGGAGGATGTAATATCTAGTTTTCTCCCTTCCTTCAAGTTAGAGACTTCTATCTATCCTTGAAGGAAAGAAAGAATCCCACAACTTTCACTTTCTATTGTATATTTAACCATTATATTTGCAATACTGTAGTCTGAAACATTTTCTCCAGCGTTTTTTATAAAATCCATTATGATGATTCCTGTATAATTACCTATAAACTTGATTTTATTAGTGAGGAATTACTCTGAGAATTGGGATTAAATAAGGTAAAATGCCTATGGAATAATAATAAAAGTCAAAATAAACCAGGGACAGTCTTTCCCATGCTGAGTGTGTACTATTACTAAACTGATCAACACAGTTTCCTTTTTTTAAAAAAAATGCACAAATGTTTAAACATATATTTAAAGCCACAATGGATCGTAATGTTGTCATTATAGGAAAACTATAATCTATTCAGCAATATTTGCCATCAGGGGGTGATAGCTATTGAAGGCAAAGTTGGACTGGATGTATATTTTAGTGTTTTTCCATGACAGATGGCAAAATTGTCAGTTACTGGAACAAAAACTTCTTGCCAGGATTAGAAAAACTTAACTCTGGCTAAAAATGCTGGTACCTCCTAACATATAAAGCAAAGTTTTCAAAGGCAAAAAACCCCAAAATCTAAATATGGCAAGTTCCAAAGAAACTCATCTTTAGCAGCATGACAACAACAACAAAAGATTTGTAATCCTGAGTTCAAAAAACAAGAACTATCCTCATACATCAGGTGAATTGGAGATGTTCATTGATGATTACTAAAAACATTCCATTTTTTTTTCCTGCAGCAAACTTCGGCATCAAGCACAAAGTGAAAGATTTGGATACAAAGAGGTAAATAAGCATTTTGAGTCATTTTCCTTTTTTTCCTTTCAAGAGAAAGGCTTTGTTTACAAGTGGGTGAAGGAAGGAGCCTAAATGTCATCTTCTTGGCACATTGTAAGAGTTCTGTCTGTAATTTTGACGTGCAAAAACCACTGCAAATTTGTCTTTAAAAACATTTGGATATTCTGATCTTCCTCATACAGCTGGTGGGATTTGTTTATTTGCTTGTTTATTTATATTCTGTCTTTATTGTTTTTAATAAATAACTCAAGGGTGGCAGACACCCACAATATTCCTCCCTTCTTCTCTTTTCCCCACAATAACCCTATGGGGTAAATTGGACTGAAAGAGAGTGGCCCAAAATCACACAGCTGGCTTTCACACCTGAGACAGGACTAGAACTCATGCTGGCATAGATAGTTTCATGCTCATCCTATGACTTTCTGAAACATGTCCACCTAGGCTTTGCCCTAGACCAGTGGTAGGCAAACTTGGCTCTTTCACACCCTGTGGACTTCAACTCCCAGAATTCCTAAGGCAGCTTGGC
>JANHZT010003122.1:61324-72474 GCA_032468215.1 Stegonotus admiraltiensis
TTGATATTGTTCTTTACCTTTGTAAAATATCTTACTAATAGTACGTGACTTCTGTTTCTTCCTTAGTGTATATGCAAACCATCTGCCTGGTTTATTAGCGTTACAGAATTTGCGCTGTCAGGGCGGCTTTAACACTATCACGGGGCTGGCGACCCACAAGAGACCGTCACCCAACGTCTGCGACGCCACCAGAAGTCCGCAACACTACTCATTCTTGATACCTCTACATTTTAGACCACCCTGCCCTTACTACATTATTTTTAAGTTTCTGCAAATTATCTGTTACAATAATTAACTGTATAACATTAATAATTTTGTATTCCAGTACAGGCTTATCACCTATCACTCAACCCCCCCCAAAAAAAAACAAAACCCTCCTCTCCATTTGCTGATAATTTCTCGCTATTCATCATTAATAGGGATCCCAGGGACTTCCTTACTGCAATCTGTTCCTTAAGACGTACATCCCCAGTGAGAACAGGCTTTAATCCTAAATTGTGTCCCTAAAATTAGGAACAACTCTGAAGAACAGATGTTTCTTAGGTACATCTTTTGATAGGAATGAGAGAAATGGGAACAGAAAGAAAAAAAAATCTACAAATGCCCAGGAAGATACATTGGCAACACTACCAAAAGACACAGAGATGTCCCATTACCTTTCTCGCCTCCTCTATAGATCAAGCACCAGGGTGTTAAAAGTTTTATTTATGCTAAATCCAGACCAAAACTTATTATCTGTGTGTCCTGTAGCTCAAAGCTACCACTTTCTTTACCAGCTTAGCTAAACATGAAAAAGAAACAGCTAATTAAAAAAAAAGCATGGATAAAAGATAAGCAAGAGCATTACCACCACCTCTTTTAAATGGACAAAATCCTCCAGCTGAAAAAAAAAAAGGAATGTTAATTTACAGAGTCATAACTGGACAAAGTATCCAGAAATCCGTATAAGCTAGGTTGAGATCAAACCTACAAGGGATGACATAATAAAAACTATCGACTGTTATTGTTAGGCAGATATACTTCCAAATAAAATTATTTTGTTTTAATAAACAAATACCATGACCATTCTTGACATCTTCGCAAGGCCATACTTTATATATTATTATTTTTAGATTAACAAATATATTATTCATGCCCAGCACACTATTTTCTTTAAGTAACATTATATAAGCCACAGATGAAGAAATAAGCTACAAAAAAATAAAAAAATATGAAAGAAAAAAGAAAAAAGTTAACTTGTATCTAAATGTTCATATTATATATACATATATTTCTGTCTCCATAAATATATTTGCTTTTATTATATCCCTGTTCTGTTTTATATATTATTTTTGGTTTCTTATGTCAACTCAAATAATATTTTAAATATGCATGGAAAACAGAATATTATTATTATTATTATTCAAATTTATATACCGCCCTTCTCCCAACGGGACTCAGGGCGGTGAACAGCCAAAGTAAAAACATATAATACAAAAGTTAAGAACAAGTTAAGAAATATTAAATAATTTTGGCCCCCTTTTAAAAACCACCCTAGTAAAATCCAATTAAAACAAATAGAGACATTTAAAAATAAGGATAAAAATCACTAACAGGGGGTTAGGCCAACCTGACCAGATGGAACAGGTGTGTCTTCAGGGCACGATGAAAGGTACGGAGATCCGGGATCTTATGAATCTCCAGGGGCAGGTCATGCCAGAGGGCGGGTGCCGCCACAGAGAAGGCTCTCCCCCTGGGGGTCACCAGCCGATATTGTCTGGCCAACGGCACCCTGAGGAGCCCCTCTCTGTGTGAGCATACTGGCCAGTGGGAGGTTAATGGTGGCAGAAGGCAGTCCCGTAAATAGCCGGGTCCTAAGCCATGGAGCGCTTTGAAGGTGGTAACCAACACCTGGAAGCCAGAGCAGCTCGCACAGGAGGGATGTCACATGGGAGCACCTCGTCACTCCCATTATCCCTCATGCGGCCACATTCTGGACCAGTTGGAGCCTCTGGATGCACCTCAAGGGGAGCCCCATGTAGAGAGCGTTACAATAGTCCAGGCGGGACTTTTAGAAGTTCATTTAGAACTGAAATGAAGTTCATTTAGAACTGAATTTGCTTTATATGCAGTTTAGATTTTGAATGAAATAATTTTAAATCTTTTTTTATTATTTTAACATCTTGTTTTCTGTTACTTTTTATAAAACAAGAACAACAAAACTCAGCTTTTTTCTTCTTACCTTAGATTTGATGTTGATACGACAGAACTTCACAGTTGGATGACTCGTTCAGAAGCTGTACTACAGAGTCCTGAGTTTGCAATATATAGAAAAGAAGGAAACCTATCTGATCTCAGAGAAAAAGTTAATGTAAGGGGGAAAATATATTTACTTAATTTATATAATGTTGGTAGAATTAGTACGTTATGCGCTTCATGTTTTACTGTGTATTTCCATTTGATAAATGGCTGTAGATTAATTTCAGGTTTAAAATATATTGATAAAGTATGCATAAATGCTCTTATGCTTTAGTTTGCTATCATCCTATCCTAAAATATAAATAATGCAACTACCGGTAGGTGTATTCAATGATTGCTATAAAATATAAGCCTGGCTTCCCAAAAGTCAATAATGAGCTTGAGTAAAGGTTTCTGCAAAGCTCAGAACCTACTGTACAACAGTTGTTTGTTGAGCCAATTGCAATTTTTGCAATTATCTAAATGCAAATACAGGTGAATGATGGGGATTAAGGACTAATATCTAGTCTGAAGACTTCCTTGCAGGAAGAGAATGTATGACTTGAAGAAAAATTTACTGAACCAATAGCAATAGCAATAGCACTTATATTTATACTCTGCTTCACACTGCTTTAAAGCCCTCTCTAAGCGGTTTACAGAGTCAGCATATTGCCCCCAACAATCTGGGTCCTCATTTTACCCACCTCGGAAGGATGGGATGCTGAGTCAACCTTGAGCCTGGTGAGATTCGAACTGCCAAATTGCAGTCCGCTGGCAGTCAGCAGAAGTAGCCTGCAGTACTACATTCTAACCACTGAACTACCATGGCTCTTACCAAAACCTTATATGTTGCTAGATGCTTATCACAGGAGTCAAAACAGTTTTTCTGGAGTAGCAATTGTATATAACTAGTTATATTTGAATGTTAAGGTGTAAACTGTTATTATTTGGATGTTTGGCAAAAATGAACAAAATAATATTCTAGGATTAGGAATGACTAATAGTATCTTTTCATTTACATGGACATTTCTTAGGATTCTTCTTTTTCATAGCAAGAGTATGCACAAATACTGGTATACATGTACTTTCATATATCCTAACACATGTATTTTCTAAGTATACAATTTTCAAGACACTTTATAATAAGCTATAATTGTGTGCATATTATTCAATAATGTACATTTTGCCTAAATATTTTTATACTATACTATGTTTATCCAGTTTACTTTTAAATAGTATTTTAAAATTCTGTGCAGTAATATGTTTATTGTTAATTATAGTACAAAATTATGAAAAGTGTAAATTTCCATGTACACACTTTTGAATGATCTTGTATGTTAGAAAACTCCAACCTTTTAAAAATACATTTTCTATATAATTTATTTCTCCTCCATTCATCAATTGTAAACTATGCACCAGGGCTATGCATTTTTTAAAAAGGGAATTATAACAGTTTCCAAATTTTGCAAATTGCACAAAATTGTGCAATCATTTCCAAATTATCTTTTCCAAATTTGTGCAATTGCTTTTTAGTGGCTTCCAGCTCTCTCTCCGCATGTAAAATGACAATCCGTGCACATGTAATTGGAAGCAGAAGGGGGCAACTTCTGAACACTGAGTTTTTAATAATTCAGAGAGAGGTACTGATATGTACTCACATGTGCTGAGAGCCTTGTTTCAGACGAATTCTGCAGCTATGCAATATCTACCCTCCCATCAATTCTTCATAAAACATTCATGTAGTACTCATGGGGCTAAAGTGCATGAATTAGATACAACAAATGCAAAGCAGCAACATGTTGCATTTAATACTCAATAAAAGTTATAAGCTAGTACTATATGGAGGAAGCAGTGGTTTCAGTAATAGTTTATTATTGCTGTTTAGATTAAGTATAATTACTGCTTCAAAACATTAATAAAATTAATAAAATTAAAGGAGTCATTAAATATTTCATATTTGATTAATTTGCAGATTCTAGTTGATGCTGGGTACAGTGGTCAGGAATGGGTTAAACTCCCTCCAATGTGAGTGATTGAGTCTGCTAGCTGAGAAGCTCCACCTCCTTCCTTTGCTTCCCAGCTTTCAGACTCAATCTGATGGTGTGAGACACGTTTCCTGAGCTGCTGTACCTTTACCTTCTGTTTGAGGATAAAATCTTATTATTGCTCCCATTCTATCTTGGTTGAGCTAACCAGCGCAAAGGGGCTTGCACCCGAAACCGCTGGAGGCCACTCGTTGGCATTCGTGGGGCTGGGGGGCTCCCTCTGGTTGAGCCTTCCCACCCCTCACAGCGTGAAGGGCTCATGCCCGAAACCGCTGCCCTTCTAGAGCGGCTGGAGCCTCCCGGCTTTGCTGGTAGAGGCTTGCATCATCGGCACGAGGAAGCAGTGGGCTGAGCATGCTGCCGCTTTTCGACGCCGCTTTTCACTGCCCCTCAGCTGAGCCAGGCACTTGTTTTTCAGCTGCAGCGGGTCAGTTTCGGCTGACTACCGCCTCTCCCCTGCAAGCAGAGCGCTCAGTGGAGCGCGATTTCAGCCCTGCGGTCAGTTCGGCGACCTGCCACCTTCCACCTGTCAGGGCGATTTTCTGGCGGCAACTGGATAGCAGAGCGAGAGTGGGCCTCCTCAACCAGAGACCTATTAGAGGTAACTGCAATCCTCCTTGCACTGCCTGGTTTTACAGGGATTGGCTTGGACTGTTATTGCGGTCACCATTTTCCTGCCTGTCTCAGGGGAAATATAACGGTTTGAATCACCAGCGGCCATTTTAAAAGCACCTCGTGGCTGATAGAGGCCTTGCCCTTAGGTGCTATCATGGCCTCCCGTAAGCATGGTCAGCCATCCAAACGTCCAGAGGGGGAGGATCAACAGAGGGCAGATCCAATCCCTTCCAAAAAAACGAAAAAGACCCACCATACTTCGGTGGCTTATCATTCCTCACAGTCTTCCTCTGCTTTGGCTTGTGAGGAGCTCAAATGCCATAAGGCCATTGAAAAGGCCATTCAGAAAGCCATCAAACAGGCCTCATTCAAGGAGTTAGCCCCCCAGGACCCTCAATCTGGCCCCCATCAAGGTCCGCCTCCAATTCCTAATTTAAATGCAGGCCCTCTGGCTCCCACCCCGGCCTTATCACCAGATGGGGATCCATCTTTGGCTGCTGGACAAGGGGTGGTAAACGTGGCATTGTTTGGGGAACAACCTGAAGCCCCACCTACACAAGCCCCACCGGCCTCCCAGGGGGATCCGATGGTGGAGATAGCCCATGACCCAGAGCCAGGCTCTATTCAACCTGGGGCCCCGATTAATCCGCATTTGGTTACATATATACGCGACGCCATCAGGGCGGAGATTCTCCAGGAATGCCTCCATAGGACCTCATCTTGGGTGTCCGGCCACGGAACTTCCCAGGTAGACGTAGAGGGGTCTATTATTTCAATGGATCAAGCCCCAGCTCAGGTCAGGGATCAGACAACTGGACAGGCACTTCATTCCCCTGTCTCCTCAGACCAACAATTAGTGGCAGAGGCTGATTTTCGAAAGCAGGATTTGTCCGAAGATGAGGACTTGGCCCCTGACCAACCGTCCTTTATAGGCTTATTCAAGCCCCAATTGTTTCGCTCCATCCTCCACAAGGCCAAGGCCACCACTGGCCTGGGCTTCTCCCGGCCTTCTACTACTAGCCAAGGGGAGGGAGCTTCAACCTCAGTTCCCCTCTTTGAGGAACCTGTTATTGAGACGGGTGAGATCCCAGGCCCTAAGCTCTTTCGGGATGTTCTCCAGTGACAGTGGGGCTCCCCAGCTTCTGGACCTAGTCCCAACTCAATTGACAGACGCCTTTACAACCTGGCCCCGGAACTATCCTCTCTCCTACAGGTCCCCTCTGTGGACCAACCAGTGGCTGCCTTGTCTGCCCCATCCAACTTGACAGGCCACCCAGAGGACAGCCTCCGTCCAGAGGATAGGCGTATGGAACACTCCTTGATTAGATCCCACCAGGCCATGGCCTGGTCAGTTAAATCGGCCTTGGCCGCATCTTTTTTCAACCGGGCCTCGATCCTATGGTTATGTCAGCTCCAGGATAGGCCCCCTATTTCAGATACCAGAGCCCAACAGGACATTAACAAGGTCATTGTGGCCTTGGAATATTCAGCAGATGCAACATTAAATTCTTCGCATTTTGCAGCTAAAGCCTTGGGATCGTCAGTGACTGCTCGATGCTTGCTCTGGCTCCGCCAGTGGCAGGCAGATGCTAAATCTAAATGGCGTCTAGCAACATCCCCTTATGAGGGTAGTAAATTATTTGGGGCCCCTCTGGAACCTTTACTCATAGAAACTCGGGACAAATGCCGCATCCTGCCTACTATGTCCTGCCGATCGGATGCTCGATCCCTCTCTTCCTTTTGACCCTTCCGCACTCCGGATGGGGGATTTTCTGGTGTCAGGCCTCAGAGATATTTCCCTCCCAGATCATCCAGACCTCAGGACCGTCAGGGCCCCCCTCTAATCGGGGTCAGTTCAAATGGCCCTTTTGGGGGGACGGGGGAGGGGATTTTGTAGATCCCATTGACTGCACGGCCTCGCCTCCCATTGGAGGCCGCCTGGCCCTTTTCACCAGCCAGTGGGAGGCTATCTCCACAGACCCTTGGGTCAGGGATACGGTCAGGGTGGGCCTATCCCTAGAGTTTCTCTCCACCCCCGCAAACAGATTTCTCCGATGCCCCCTCGCATGGGATCGGAATGCTTGACTCCTGATGGCATTGGCCATTCGGCATCTCCTCAAAATTCAGGCCATCGAACCAGTGCCTCAGGAGCAGCGCGAACAAGGCTTCTATTCCCGCCTGTTCATTATTCCCAAATCTTCGGGGGGATGGAGATCAATTCTCGACCTAAAATCCTTGAACCGCCAGATAGTCTACCAGCAGTTCAAGATGCAGTCCCTCCAGTCCATCTTGGAGGGCATCAGGGTTGGGGATTACCTCTCGTCTATCGACCTGACGGAGGCTTATCTCCACGTCCCTATCCACCCTGCATACTGCCAATTCCTCAGGTTCTGCTTCGCGAACAGTCATTACCAGTACCGGGCTCTACCATTCGGCCTTTCCTCGGCTCCCCGGGTGTTTACAAAATTGATGGCCACACTGGCGGGCCACCTCCGGACACTGCCGATAAGGTTGCAGTTCTACTTGGATGACCTCCTTATCCAATCTGCCTCGGAGCAGCTAGCGCATCAAGACCTGGCCTCCACCCTCCAGGTCTTGAGGAGCCATGGGTTTTCGATCAATCTGGCCAAGAGCCATCTGGTTCCGACTACTTTCATCCAGCACCTGGGTGCCGTCATAGACACCATCCAGAGCAAGGTCTACCTCTCCCAGGATCGCCTGACCAGTCTGCGGTCCCCAGTCAGGTCAGTGACTTCAGGGAGGGGCCCCTCCCTGAGGTCACTTTCCCAACTCCTGGGGAAGATGGTGTCCTGTATTGGCATCGTTCCCTGGGCCCGCCTCCACTGCAGACACCTGCAATGGTTCCTCCTCCCCTTTCAGAAGAGACAGCTAGGAACCTCCCACTGAGTGGTTCGCCTCCCCCCCAAGGTCCTCAATTCCCTCAAATGGTGGACGTCGGAGGCTTTACTCAAGGGGACGGAATTCAGACAACCACACTGCCTGATTCTGACTACGGATGCCAGCCTTCACGGCTGGGGAGCCCATCTATCATCAGCCTTAGCACAGGGGCGTTGGACGCTGTCCAACTTGACATACAATATAAACTGGCTGGAGCTCCGGGCCATCCATCTCGCCCTCAGGGTCTTTATAGACCAGGTTTGGGACAGGCATGTATTGATCAGGACGGACAATGTGGCCGCCAAGGCCCATGTAAACTGCCTAGGGGGGACCCGCTCCCGGCACCTCATGGAGGAGGCCGAGAGACTGGGAGCCTGGATGGAGACACATCTGAGGTCTCTTCGGGCCTCTCACATATCCAGGGTGACAAACACACAGGCAGATTGGCTCAGCCGGGCCACAGTGGAGCCTAGACCCAGACCTATTCCAGGAGATCTCAGCGCGCCTCGGTGCCCCTGTCATGGACCTCTTCGCTACCCGGTCCAACCACCAGACGGAGAGGTATTTCTCACGGTTCCCGGAACCAGGAGCAGAGGCGGCGGACACTCTCTTCAGCGACTGGCCTCCCGGCCTTCTATACGCCTTTCCACCTCTGCCCCTAATTATCAAAGTTATCAGGAAACTACTTCTGGAGCGGGCGGAACTCATTCTGATTGCCCCCCACTGGCCGTGCCGACTGTGGTTCGTGGACCTGAGAGCCTTGTCAACATGTCCCCCATGGCGTTTTCCACCAGACAAGGTCATCCTTCGACAGGGGGAGCTTCGACATCCAGACGCCGCCTGGCTGCAGCTAGCCACCTGGAAATTGAGCGGCGCCTGCTGAGCGACCGGAGACTTCCGCCTCGAGTCATCTCCACCCTCCAGGCAGCCCGTCGTCCTTCGACAACTCAAATTTATGAATCCACCTGGCGATCCTTCTCAACTTGGTGCGACAGGGCTTCCATTGTCGCCACATCTGCCTCCGCTGAACAAGTCCTCGTGTTCCTGCAGGATGGTCTCGATTCAGGTTTGGCACCCAACACTCTCCGCAGGCAAGTGGCTGCTCTTTCCTCCATTCTTTGTTGTGGGTCGAAGAGTTCCCTTTCAGGAACCCCTCATCAGGCAGTTCCTTCGGGGAGCCTCTAACCTTCGCCTGGCCCCTCTCCACAGGTATCCCACGTGGGATTTGCCTCGAGTTCTCGACGCCCTTACCCGGGTGCCCTTTGAACCCCTGCGGGAGGTAGGGCTCAGATTCCTCTCTTACAAAGTGACCTTCTTGCTGGCTATTAACTCGGCCAGGAGAATCTCAGAATTGGCGGCTCTTTCCACCTGGGCTGACCTTTGTGTTTTTCACCCTGATAAGGTGGTCCTCAGATTAGACCCTACCTTTCTCCCCAAGGTTAATACCCCGTACCATCGGGCTTTGGACCTCGTCCTTCCCGATTTCTGTCCCCATCCTTCCCTTGGAGTGAGCCTGGCACACCCTGGACATCAGGAGGGCTCTCCGCATCTACCTCCGGCGAACCTCCTCCCTCAGGTGTTCTGAGTCCCTCCTGGTCTCCTTCCAGCCCTCTACGCTGGGTCAGAAGGTTTCTTCAGCCATTCTCGGGCGCTGGCTTCGGGCGACTATCACCAAGGCTTATGAGGCTCAGGCCTTGCCAGTCCCCCGACTTATAATGGCCCATTCCACCCACAGTGCCTCAACCTCGATGGCTTAGGCTACCCAGGCCTCCTTGGAGGAAGTTTGTAGAGCCAAAGCCTGGGCATCCCCTACCCCCTTTATCAGGCATTACCGTATTGATTGCTTTGCTTCGGCCGATGCCTCCTTCGGCCATCTGGTGTTGCAACAGGTCATTGGGAGTTCGACCTCTCCGGCTCGGGCAGGTCCCTCCCTATAGGGCATTGCTTGGGCATGTCCCGTTCCTGACCACTGTACCCAGCATCAACTAGAATGGGCGTTGGCTTACCTGAATGCCTCTTCTGGTTGTTCTGGGTACAGTGGTCAGCCCCACCCTGTCCTGGCCCTTGCCTTCTAGGTGGCTTCTGCCGGTGTTCCTTCTTCTGTTTCAGCTCAATGTGTATGTCTGCTGTATTGTCTTTCATCAGAAAGCTGGGAAGCAAAGGAAGGAGGCAGAGCTTCTCAGCTAGCAGACTCAATCACTCACATTGGAGGGAGTTTAACCCGTTCCTGACCACTGTACCCAGAACAACCAGAAGAGGCGTTCAGGTAAGCCAACGCCCAATCTGATTAACCAGGCAAAAAGGCAGAAATTTAGATAAATGAGGAATAATCTAAGTTTGTATGGACTGAAAATATCATGAATATTTAAATATAGCAATATTTTTCAGATTTGTCAAGGACAATACAATTGCTTTTAAAACCATATTTATCTAATCAAGGTTTCTGTTGGCCAAACTTTGAAAAGTGTTTCATATGAAATGTTCAACTTTTTCATCATGTTACAGATCATAGAAAGAGAAAAACCTGACAAGTACAGAAAGCTTCAAGATGCCAATAGATCATGTGAGGCACTCATGGAACAGATGATGAATGGTAATTACATGGCAGTGGATTTATATAACACTCTTAGTGGTTTTATAAAAAACATAGGATTATATCATAGGAATTTTATTAGTGAATCATGAACATTAATATGTGTTAGTCTTCCTTTTTATAAATGTATTCTATATGTTAAATTTTAATTAGCAAAAACAATAGGAATTTACCACCACAAATTAAAGTGTGGTTCAAAATTAACAAGATGCTGTTCTTCCTCAGATACCCACTATGTTCCATCTTAATGTTGGACTAAAATGAAATAGAATTTCATTTTTTTTAAAGCTACAAAATTTTGGAAAACTGTAATTATTTAAATAGTCTCACAATATTTATTCTTCACTTTGCTTCATTTTTTTCTCATTTTGAATGTGTGCTCATCTGACCACATGATGGTTTTATATAATTTGTGGTTCTGTCTTCTTAGCTCATAGTATATTGTATATTACTTTTTATTTATTTTTTAATAAAAAGTTATTTGCCTCTCTTTTTTTCTATCCATATGCAGTCATTTTAAGCATGCATAGTATTTACACCCATGCTCTCCCAATTATGTGCATTTTTCCATTGATACTGGAAATACTGGAATGTGGCCCAAGTATTTAAAGACTCGTGGCAGTTTTTTGATCAGATATTTAATCTGATTTGTTTGCTCTATCTTTTTCTAGGCCATTTATTTGTGTTCTTTTTTCTTTATCTTTCCAGAGCACTTTCTTTCACACAAAAATCAATATTAATCTGAACAACTTCTTTTTTTTTGCTTTGATTTATATGCCGCC
>JANHZT010003124.1:21741-40421 GCA_032468215.1 Stegonotus admiraltiensis
CCTGGTGGGACTCGAACTTGCAGTAATTGCAAGCAGCAGATGTTAATAACAGTGTTTTAGTCCACTGTACTACCAGGGCTCCTGGTATATATCAATGTCTTCTGATTCAACTGGATATGTGAAGGCTGACCAAAGGGACTGTATGTGTTAACTAATTGTTAATGTTACCTTATTGAGCTAATTTGCAATTGTTTAAATATAAACATACATTTTCTGAAATAAATGATATACTTCTGCATAATTTTGCTATGTAAATTAGTAAATTCTTTTTTACTTTTTAAAAACTTAAATAGTTCTTAGTTTAAAATTTTATATGGGAACCAATTTATCATTGGTTAGATTACATAAATTCTATGCATTGTGCATAGAATTTATGTATTCATGTAACCTATTTTTGTGTGTAACTTTGATACAAATTTAGTTATTACTGATCTAATCTTTTTTCTTTAGATGCTTAACCAGTATCCTAAACTAGCGTATCCACCAATGGCAGGTCCCAGCAGATTTCCTGCCCCATCTGAGAGCAGCAGGTGAGAAAGCCAATTGCTTTGCTTGCTTTGTTCCAAAATCAGTTTGCACTTGATACTAGAACTAGATTTGCTTATTAATTGTATAATCGTGTATCCAGAAAGTTAGACATTGTGCAGTTACAGTACATTATGTGACTGAAATTTGTAATCTCCTAGCAGACAGTGAGAACTCTGTATATACTGGTACCAAGAATTTTAGCTTATTCCTCCATCAAACCAATCATTTAATCCTTAAATTGGAAGAGTCCATTTAGCCATTGACATCTGATCTCCTGCTCCATGCACGAATTCAGATTAAAGCATTTCTTGATAGATTGCTTTAGATCTATCTAGAATCTAAATCTATCTATTTAGATCAGGGGTGTCAAATTTGATTTTATTGAGGGCTGCATCAGGGTTGTGTTTGACCCCGGGGGGCCAGGGTGGGCATGGCCAGCTCAATGTCATTCGTGTCGGGGTGGGGAGCTGTGGTGGCCCGAGAACTCTCCCAGTGATAACAGGCTCCTGAGCTCCATTTTCGGCTGCGGCTTCCTGCAACCCTCTGCCAGTGAAAACGGAGCTCGGGAGGGCCCTCCTGAGCTCCGTTTTCACTGGCAGAGGCAACACAGGCCTGTCCTTTGCTGTTTCCAGGGTGGCCCTGTGGGCCAGATCTAAACACCCCACCGGCCAAATCCGGCCCCTGGACCTTGAGCTTGACACCCCTGATTTAGATAAATCCAGTCTCTGTTTAAACATGCTGTATGAAAATAATCCTGCCTAATATAATTTTCTTTCATTTATTAACTAAATTGAGTACCATTTTCTGAGTTTTAAATTCAAATGCGTTGCATGTTTTCTCTTTTTCTAGAAATCCAAGAGGAAGGGGGCCTTCTTCATGGAACTCAGAAACTGTAGAACGTCCATCAATCCTAAGTGCTAATGAACTCAAAGAACTTGATAAGTTTGATAATTTAGATGTTGAAGCCGATGAGGGCTGGGCTGGTAAGCAATGTAGACCTTGATATACATTGAACTAAAATTGCATACAGAAAAAAAGTATTCACCATGCTAATCTCCAATTTGTTATTTAGGAGCTCAAAGTGAAGTAGATTATACTGAACAGTTGAACTTCAGTGATGATGATGAACAGGGAAGTAATCAGAAAGAACAGGAAAACAGGTAATAAACATATTGAGACACAAAATATAAAAATTATCTGCTAGTCTTTATGTTCTGTGCATAGTGTTTGCATCAGTTTGCCGATGTGATATAGCGCACAGGTATCTACCTGGTGTAAATATCTGTTTAAGTATAGAATTTACATTAGCTAAATAATGTTGAGTATGTCGTTGTTATCCATCTAGCCTGTTTCACATTTGAGAACTAGCATTGTGTAATGATTAAGGAATTGAACTAGCAGCAGAGAGATGTTCTTGTCCATCCTATGCTCTTTCAATGATTTTGGGACAGTCATCTCCCAGATGTGGCAGAGAGAGCAATAGGTATACGATCTTAAGCTTCTGAATAAAAGGCAGGTATATTTGTAATCTCTGCATGTTTCTCATTATGTTAATTTTGTTTTTCTGTGGCTGGTTGGTTCATGGTTCCATTTTCAGCTAAAAACTTGATGGGGTTGCTTTAGTAATGCAATATTTATAAAATTAGTACAAAGATTGTAAAATATGTTTGGCATAAAAATTATATGCGGAAGTGCTTCCATTTATATGTTTTATGCAGTAATGAATCTACTAAAGATATAGACAAGAAAGATGTAGAAGAACCAAAATCATCTGCTCCTTTGCCATCAGTTGGATCAAAAGGAGCATATAGCAAAAGCAGTCAATTCGACCAGGTACGTGTTGTTGCTATCTCTTTAGAATCATATTGTTCCTGAAGAAAAAATTTTCTCTTCAGCTAAGCACATGTGCAAAATGTCTGAATGTGCACATTTTTTTCATGCTACAAGTAGCATTATTTGTTCCAGACAGAAATCTATTTATTAGTTTGAGAAAATTTTCAGTAAAAACATTTCTTCCTCTCTCTTCCAGTAGCAATTAAATCTGATCTTTTCCCCATTGATCATTAAAGTTAACAGTGGCCTTTTATGATTAGGGCTATGTGCAATATAATATATAATTATGAGTTAAGTTTAATTGCTTTGGCAAAGAGTTGTCTTCCATAAATTTGAAATATATTTTGATTGCCCATTTTAGGCATAAGCAGAAGATGTTTCTTTTTGGCATGACTTTTGATTAATGTTTGCTTGTTCTTGGTTTCACTATTTAAAATCAGTTAGGTTTTATTGTTGTTTTAAATTCTCTGTCAGCCTTGGAAGCCATATTAGGCAGGAAGCTTCAATGCTGCCATTCTGTTTGAAATGTATGTATGTATAATTTTAACATGTCCTATATATCAAAATATCAGCTTGAAAATAACAATTTCATATATTTAAAAACAAATAATTTTACATGTTTAAATAGATAAATTGATATGTATTAGGGAAAAGATTTCAATTTTTCTGCTTTTACACTCTTCCTCTAAGTAAAATTTAATTTGAAATGGTTAACTTTGTTCAATTTTCATTTCATATGAATATCCACAAAGGTGTTTTTTTATTAAAATCTTAACAGGGACGTGGAGTATTACCAGCACAATCTTCAGTACTTGAGAGAAGTAATAGTTCTGGACTTCATGCAAAATCAATTCTTCAGGTATCATCAAAATGTTTGTTTAACAGAAATAATCCCTGATTCATATACACATATTCCTTTACCTGTCTTTTTTTTAATGCTAATAGCTTCTCTTGGAATAATTGTAAGAATTTGAATTTGCACATTTTTTCCTTTAAATGCCTTTGCTGAATTCATAGGTTGAACTCCAAAATGAATATGTGGGATGTATTTGTATGTCATTTTTTTCTAATTGCACTATATTAGATGTAGCAAGTAATGTGTTTGTTTGTTTGTTTGTTTGTTTGTTTAACTGATTTATATGACCACAGATCGTAAGCAACTCTGGGTGGCTTACAACAACCATAAAAACAATAAATGAGATAGTAATAAGAACAAAACAATAAACAAAAATTCTGTGCCTTAATTATCTTCCTTTGGATGCTCCACTGCAGGCTCAGCTACTTCCATGCGTTCTACCCATATAATGCCAGCACATCAATAAAAAGCAAGGTGTTAATGGTTTTCCAAAAATACTAGAATGGGGTCCTGTTGAATTGCTTGCAGGAGTGGTTCCCCAAGATAGAGGCAGCCTCAGACAAGTCATGCTTCTAAGGTCCCACTAGATGGCAAGATTACAGGGAGGGAGATTACAATTTAAAATACAAGGCTGGTATTCCTTAAATTTTAGATTTCAGTAAGCCTAAGGAATTAAAAATTAATTCATGTACAAGTTCAAAATAATAAAAGTCTTGCAAACAAATACTTAATGTTTTAGAAGGATTATTTTAAGCATCTTTTAACACTGAAAATGTCCATTTTGTAAATGTACATTTTGGGGATTAAGTGTTCTTAAATGTGTGTACATTTTGATTACTCTTTGGTAAAAATATATCACATTCCAGGATCTCCAGCAGTGTTTTTATATTTATAATTGGCACTACTTATTTTTTATTAAACGTGGCCCAAGATTATATGACTAATTATTTTGAAGTCTCTCTTCCAAAGAGAATTGAAGAGCCATTTTGCCCATGTATTTAGGCAAAGTGAATTTAATAGTACATCTTCGGTTTAGATATTTACTGGTGCATTTGTTTTTTCTTTTTTAGCATCCACTTCCAGATCGCATGGCAGGACCAGGAAGACAAGGTTCCTTTCCTCCTAGGCCAGTACCAGATGATGATGAGATTTGGAAGCAGAGACGAAGACAGCAGACAGAAATATCTGCATCAGTAGAACGAGCCCGCAAAAGGAGAGAAGAAGAGGAGCGAAGAATGGAGGAACAAAGAAAAGCTGCATGTGCTGAGAAATTAAAACGTTTAAATGAGAAATTTGGGTGTGTATCAAAGCCAACTCGAGAAGATCCATTGAAAGAAAAAGAAAATATCAGAGAAAAAGATGTTGAAAGGGAAAAGGAAACAACTATTGAAAAGGAGAAAGAAAAATTGATAGATGTGGAAATAAAAGAAAATGAAGAAAAAGGCAAAGAAGTAGAAAAGGAGAAAGAAAGAGAGGAGAAAGAAGAAGTGGAAGAGGAACTTAAAGTAGATGAGAAACCTAAAACTGAAATTTCTGAGCCTCAGGAGTCTATCATTGCCCCAGTGATATTAGAGAAACAAGAAAAAGAAACCACCAGTGAGGAAGAAAGAGGTTTGTATCAATTCCTTTGTTAATGTAAAGTATAATTTTCATCCACATGCAGTATAGTTATGCTTTAATTTTTAGCATTCCTTGTTTTCACTCAGGTAGAACTTTGGCAGTATTTCAGGGGATGGGTACAAGATCTATACCTCAAATTGAAAGCAAGCAGTATTTTCTGAATACTAGAATCTCAGGGAGATCTAGACTTTAAAAATTTGGACATCTTGAAATAGGCATTGAGCATTTTGTAAGGAAGAACACATTTTTAAATATGTTTAAAATAGAAATCTTGCAAAATAATGCCTGGAAAGTCAACTACAGTATAATTTTGAACATTCTTACTACCCTAATAATCTGCAGAGTGCCCTTATGTTCTAGTATAGCTTTAATTGGAACATCTGCAATGAACATTTTGAAATTGATTCTTAGGTTAAATACCAGCTTGCCTAATTTGAGATTTAAGCTACTCTGGTGACAACTTCTTATAAAACACTGAACTATATATTTTGTTTTGCTCATCACTTTATCAGTTAAATCCTATCTAGCACTACTCTTCTGTCTTTCCCTTGGACAGACTGTCAACTTGTTTCCACCATACAAGAAACCGATCATAACGAAAAAGACACTTCACATGAAAATGAGCCTGATTCTGGAACTCAGCCTCGTCCTGCTGTTTCTTCTGGCTATTCAAAGCAGTTTCAGAAGTCATTGCCACCACGATTTCAGAGGCAACAGGTTATCTTAAGCTTTATAGTACATATTCAATTTCCTTTATGGAGAAAAATAAGTAACTAAAGATTGCTTATAACTGTAGATTCCACTGAACAAGCAATAGCTTCCATGATCCAAATTTAATATAACAATTTTATGTTAATTGTTCTTTCTACACCTGTAGATTATAACTATGTACCATTTTTGCCTAGAATTTACATATTTTATATGTAAGTGTAAAAATTAACTTTATGTTATTTATTTATTCATCCATCCATTGTCATAGTTAATGCTATCAAAGTTCCCACCATAATGAGAATTGGGAGTTTGGACACCAAGAACATTAAATAAATACTATTCCAAAACACCTGTAGCTGAAAAGAATTAATATGAATTAAATATATAACATGTTTCTAAGAAAGAAATTGTATAGAGGAAAAGTTGATCGTATTCACTTTATTGTAGGAGCAAATGAAGCAGCAACAATGGCAACAGCAGCAGCAAGGAGTTTTACCACAATCTACACCATCACAACCTTCTAGCAGTCCTGTTCCCCCACCACCACATAGACCATTGTACCAACCTATGCAACCGCACCCCCCACATTTGGCTTCTATGGGCTTTGATCCAAGGTGGCTCATGATGCAGTCTTATGTGGATCCAAGAATGATGTCAGGAAGACCTACTATGGATATGCCACCCATGCATCCTGGTATAACTCTTACTGTATGCTTTATACTTGTATGCTGAACTTCATTTTCTCATTTTTCCTGGGCGTAATTGTCTTTCTGCTGTAGATCATCATAAATGTTCTGAGATTAGGCATTTCAAAGGGTTATTTATTTCAAAGGAACTATGTTGAAAGCTACAGTATGTCATTATTAAAAACATTCCTCTAATGGCATTATTTGAGGATAAATAAATAGCTATGATCTCTTCTGTGGTTGCACCCCAACTGCAAAAATATGTTCCTACAGCAAAATATATCTATAAGATGTGTTTGTTTATACATTTTAAACAGTTTTTCAGTGCAGTTCGAAAGCACGTAAAAATACTTGTGTCTTATAGATAAAAGAAGGGTTTCTGTTACTGTGATTTTGTAATAAAAGTAGTATTAGCATTCATAACTTTGGGTTTTTTAGTCTGATCTGTTTGAAGGACTGACAGTTTTATATCTTCATATTAAAAGTCAGAAGAATCAGATGCCAATCCTAGCATTTATGCTTAATTTGAATATCTCCATTTCAGGAATTATACCTCCTAAACCACTTCTGAGGAGGGATCAAATAGAGGGAACGGGAGCTGGTTCAGATTCTTTTGATCATGTTACTCGATCAGCGAGGGAACATGCCATACCACTGACAGAATCACGTATGATGTGGGGGTCAGAACCATATACTCACACAGATCCTCAACAGACTAGTACCTCTCCCAAAATCCTTGAAGAAACTGTTGATATAAGGTAAACTTTGGGTTTTTGTGTATAATGTGGCTTCCTTCTCTACAATGCTTGCATTCAGGCATACCTCTAACTTTCAAGAATATAAAAGGATCAACATATTTTTTTTCTAATCAGTGGTTTTTCTTAGATAAAAACCATATTCTTCAGTACAATTGTCTCATGGACAAATAACAGAAAAATGTAAATGTAATTCCAGTTCCGTTAGAATTAACAGATGAATATTTGGCAATGAAAAAGCAGAGACATTGTCCTTCATTTTTATTACGGACTATTTTCCACTTAAAAAAAGATTATCCACACATCTCCCTCATCATTATGTACTTTGACCTTGAATGTGAGCTATAAGGTATAAAAGACATCTATAAATAGCTATTAATATTGCTAAAATAGTTTGATAGTGAACTACCGTATTTTTCAGAGTATAAGACTCACCAGAGTATAAGATGCAGCTTACTTAGTTTTTGGGGAGGAAAATAAGGGGGGGGGAATCTGCCTAACATCTGGCTAGTGTCCTTAGTCTGGTCAGCTTCAGCACATTAGTTCGCTGGTTTTGAGCATGTAGGTTCACTTTTTATCCCCTACTTGGGGATAAAAAACAGCTTCTAAAGCACAGCTGATCTTCGGAGAGAGAAGCAATGAGAAGAGCAAGTGCACTCGCTAGCACCTCGTTAGGGCTGAAAAAAAGCTTCTAAAGCACAGCTGAGTGTTAGGGCTGAGAAAAAGCTGCATTTGGAGTACAAGACCCACCCACATTTTCAGCCTCTGGGGGTGGGGGAGTGTGTCTTATACTCTGAAAAATAGTAAATTAAACTCTTATCGTATACAGATGACTCATTTAGTGACCAGAGTTGGAACTGGCAACTCAGTCATTAAAGTGAATCTGCAACTATATTTATGATCTTACTTCACCCTTGCTTTACAGACTTGCAAAGGTCCTCAGCATGAAGATTAGTTGTAAAGTTACTTTTTAGCACTGTTGTAACTGTGAATGAGGACTGCCTGTATACATATTTATATCTGTTGGTTTTAGTAGCTACAATATTTCAGTTTCTTCTGAATACATGTCCATTGTGATGCTTGTGAGATGTACTATATGTTTAGATATGAGTATTATAAATATTGAAAATCTGTTACAACCGCAAATAATATCTCCAAAACTAATTGGGTTACCAATAAGATACCTTCCAGGATACAAGAAATAACTCACATTTTAAACATGTTTTTTTTAAAATATTGTTTAGGATGATTGATAAGACTTCAGCTGAAAATGTGGCTTGTTTCCTCTAGGTCTGAAGAACTTTTGGATCAAGATCAAATAACAGTTCAGGCTGTATACTCAGGAGAAGAGGGTCAGTTAGACCCCCATATAAAGACAGACTTCTTCAAAAAATCTGAGGATGTGAATATACAGACTTCAAGCAATTCTTTAGAAAATGCACAGCCTCATCAATCTGATACATGTCCATCGGCAATAAGTTTTGAAGTAACTGCAGGAAATGTTTCAGAAAGCTCCAAAGAACAACAGGTGCCTATAGAAGAGAATAATTCTTCTCTGAAGAAAATCATTTCTCATGGATCAACTCATTCTTTGAAATCAGAAGAACCAGTGGGCAATACACAGGCAAATGTTCCCAAAATAAACAACAGACACACTGAAACAAAAGAACCACTGCTGGAAAGAATAGACAGCAAGCAAAAAAAGGAGGGGTTTACAAGTAGTAGATTGTTAGAGGGATCAAAACCTGAAAAGCCCTTTAAACCTAAATCTGAAACTAGATGGGGTCCAAGGCCAGGGTATGGTAGAAGAGAGGAAGGTAGTGACAGGCCAATGAGAAGATCTGGTCCCATTAAAAAGCCTATTCTTCGTGATATGAAAGAAGAGCGTGAACAAAGAGAGGAACGTGAACAGAAGAAAGAACGGGATGGAGAAAGACTGACAAATGAGAGAATCAATAAACTTGAGAAAAGGGATCAGCCTCAGACGCTAATTTCCAGATTAGAACCAGAGAAAGCCACTACAGATGATAAGAAAACATTGCAAAACACATCACAAGCTGCAGAGTGTACAGACAACCCCATAGAACCTGTAATTACACCTGCTGTTCAGCAGCCTGTCATTGTACAACAGGCAGCAGTAGTACTTCCTATATCTCAGCCGCCAGCTACAATCCAAACACTTCCACCTTCAGTTCCACAGCCAAACACTCCACAAACTGCAGTTGAGGCTCCACCACCTAGTGTACAAGAGTTATCAGTTCAACAGCTTGCAAATGTGAAGGAAGAAAAGCAGCCAGAAAAAATAATTAACAAAGAGCAAACTGTAGAAAGACCGGGTATTGAAACCAGACCAGTAAAAAGGGAGCCTGGAGTACCTCCCAGAACATACTGGAAAGAAAATAGGGACTGGTTTCCAGACCAAGGATACAGAGGAAGAGGACGTGGAGAATATTACTCTAGGGGACGCAGCTATAGAGGTTCTTATGGAGGCAGGGGTCGAGGTGGAAGAGGTCACAATAGAGATTATCCACATTACCGAGATACTAAACCTAGAGTAGAACATGTTGCTTCTGGTCCTCTTAGGCAGAGAGAGGAGAGTGAAACCCGTAGTGAGAGCTCTGATTTTGAAGTTGTTCCAAAACGGCGAAGACAAAGAGGCTCAGAAACTGACTCTGACAGTGAAGTACATGAAAGTGCAAGTGATACTCTTCTGTCAGACAAAGACAGTTTAAGCAAAGGCAAACACCCAAAGAGAGAAGAAAGGGCAGATGTTAAAAAACCTTCAAAAGCCCTGCTATCTTTCAAACCTGAAAATAACATTCGAGGGGACCATAGATTTGTTGATAAAACATATGTAAGAGAAGATGAAAATAAGACCAAACCAGGTTTTCTTCCTAAAGGAGAACCTTCTAGACGTGGCAGAGGGGGGATGTTTAGACGTGGTGGAAGGGATCCAGTTGGTCGCCCACCTCGACCATCTATTCTTAGGAGACCAGGATACAGAGAGAATCAGTGGAATCCAAGACAAACAGAAATCTCCAAGGCTGAAGACGGAGAACCACAACGAAGACATGAGCATTATGGCCCTATACAGTTGGATAAAAGACCTCCTGCAAAGTTTGAGAGGAAATTTGATCCTGTAAGGGAACGACCACGAAGGCAAAGACCTGCACGACCTCCCAGACAAGACAAACCACCACGCTTTAGGCGATTAAAAGAAAGAGAGGCGGCATCAAAAATAATTGAAGTCACAACTAGTTCATCATCGAGTGTGGCAGTAAGTAATGCTGTTAATGAGCAGCCAAGCACTACTTTGGAGGTTTCAGGAAGTAAGACACCTGACTTGTCCAATCAGAACTCTTCAGACCAGGCAAATGAAGAGTGGGAAACTGCTTCAGAAAGTAGTGATTTCAACGAGAGACGCGAGAGGGATGAAAAAAAATTAGCAGACATCACAGCACAGGGAGCTGTTAAAGCAGGAGAAAACACACTAATTCCTAAAAGAGAAATAGCTAAGAGAAGTTTTTCCAGTCAGAGACCTGGGATTGATCGGCAGAATCGCCGTGGCAATAATAACCCATCCAAATCTGGACGAAACTTTTCAGGGCCAAGAAATGAAAGGAGAAGCGGCCCTCCAATAAGACCTGGAAAAAGGGGGTAAGTATGTTTCCTAGAAAAACATAATGTAGAAGGCTTCAAATAAAAGCCAATTCTGTTATTTTATTTTGCTGGAATTTTAAATTTAGAATTAGAATTCTTTATTGGCCAAGTGTGATTAGAGAGACAATGAATTTTTCTCGGGTGCATAAACTCTCAGTGTACATAAAATAATAGTGATAGATCATTATCATGGTCATTGTAAAAATACATTTATCATAAAACATTAGATACAACATGTAGTGATAGTCATGGATACTAAATAAGCAATCAACATAAATCATACTAGGATAAACAATATAAATTGTAAGATACAAGCAAGAGTAATAAGATAAGGAGATAGGTAATAGGAAAGATGAGAATAGTGATGGTAATACTGCCTTTCTAGATAGTTTGACAGTTGTGGGGATTAATTGTTTAGCAGAGTGATGGCATGGGGTGAAGAACTGTCCTTGTGTCTAGTTGTTCTGACATGCAGTGCCCTATAGTGTCGTTTTGAGGGTAGAAGTTGAAACAGTTTACGTCCAGGATGCGAGGGTTCTGTAGATATTTTCACATGTCTCTTTCTGGCTCGTGCATTATATAGGTCCTCAGTGGAAGGCAGATTGGTAGCAATTGTTTTTTCTGCAGTTCTAATTATCCGTTGAAGTCTGTATTTGTCTTGACTGGTTGCAGAGCCAAACCAGACAGTTATAGAGGTGCAGATGACAGACTCAATAATTCTTCTGTAGAACTGTATCAGCAGCTCCTTGGGCAGTTTGAGCTTTCTGAGTTGGTGCAGGAAGAACATCCTTTGTTGTGCTTTTTTGATGACAAATTTGATGTTAGGTGTCCATTTTAAGTCTTGAGATATTATAGAACCTAGTTTTAATTAAATGATTTTAATTTTAAAATATTTTTAAAAATCGTATGTTAATGCTTCAGATTTTTATTCATAGGTGTTTCAGAACATGTAGGAGCATGAATGCAGCCCTTGACTGTAACTCATTTTGCAGCCACATCTGTTTCCCAGGTTGTGTGGTTGCAATGGAATTTTCAACACAGCAGGTGCACAACCTTGTGGACAGATATTGCCGGAACTGTTTAATGAGTTGTAGATGTGCAGTGTTCACATTCCAAGGCTTCTAGCTCTTTTAAAAAAAAACATGAATCCAAACTTGCACAGCTCTGAAAGTTACTTCCATTTAAAGGATAGGTATAGGGAAATTGTTGTTATAGGGCAGGGGTGTCAAATCCGTGGCCCACAGGCCAGATGTGTCACATTCTGGCCACGCCTACTCCCAGTTTAGCAAAGGTGGGAAAGTCGTGATACATCACATGACAACGTGACTCCGTGAATTTGACACCCTGTTATAGGGCATATTTCTAGGAGGGAGGGGAAATTGATGAGAGAAGAGATACATTTACTGCAGTTAAAGCCAGCATCAAAAGTGGTCAGAATAATTCCTTCTCTCTCAGTTTCTTTTCTTATAGTTTCTTGGAAGTTGACATCTGAGAATGCCTGATAATATTTGATCACTTGCATAGTTAGTCCTTAACTGATTATCATAATGGAGCCTGCCTATTACAGTCAGAAGTCATAATGGCCATTAAGTGAAGCAACCATGTGATTATCTCACTTATGACCGTCCATTTTTCTATTCCTGATGAGTGCAGGGGCCCTGGGAGACCTAGCACAGACCCTGCCCTGGACTCCCAAGACCGCGCCTGCTCCCTGAGGTATCCCTTGCTCCACTTTCTGCCCCTTGAGGTCCCCACAGGCCTAGGCCTGTTTCCCGTCCCACTGGGCCCCACAATTTCCTCTTTACCACATGTCACTCATCTCACACTCACCTTTCAAAGATCTCCAGGGCTCACATTAAGAAAGCAGAACAGGCTGCACAATTCCTGGGCCACATAGCACGATCTCAGAAGTGGCTGCCATTTTCAGATTACCCACAATTCAGTACAGCTATCCAAACAATAGTGGCTGCTTCCAAGATCACACCAGGCAGCTCAGGAATAAAGAGTTTCCTGAGTCTGTTTAAATAGTCTGTTTCACTAACGTGGAAACGTAATAAATAGTCTGTTTCACTAACGTGGAAAGTCTTGCTGACAGATTCATCTTTGGAACAGATAGAAATGTTTAAATTTCATGCTATCATCACTTGAATTGCAGCCATAAGAAAACATTGGCTCAGGATAAAAGAGGCAACCTGATATTTTAAATCAGACTTATATAAGCCTTCTCAGAATCTATTAACTTTCAGGCTGAGTACATTGCTTACAAAAAAAAACCTTTTTTTTTTAGAAGATGGTTTTTCTGTCTATGCACTTTTTGTGCACCTTCATTTTGTCACATTTAGAGACAATTACCAAATAATGGAACCAAAGAACCCCCTTGGTTAACCTTAACTTACTTTCCGCTTCAATAAGGAACAGAAATTACTTTCCAAAAATTAACAGTTTTGGACAAAACCAAAACAGACATTTTGACCTTAGAAACCCATTTCACCTGGAAGTATGTTGGAATAAATTAATAGGAATATGCTTGGTTTTTTATTTGGTTTTTTTTAAAGGACTGCCATTTAATTTCTGCCTTATTAAGGGGTTTTTTCCTCAATTTTGGTAAAACTGGTTACATAAATCTTTTCTGCATTTTTATCAAAAGACAAATTTCCTATATGAAACTGCATTGTTTTTTCTATCAGGTAAATGTAATGATTTCTCAGAAAGCACTAGCTTGAAATGTTTTTTTAAAGTGAAAGATTGTGCTAACCAAATTCAGTATTTAATAATTGTTGGTCTGTATATTTTAATCTACAATCACTGCAGCATATTTTAATTGTGTTTATGTGTTGTAAACATGTATGAAAGACTTGAGTTTATACTATAGCTATAATTCTAAACAGAACTAATTCAATTCAAAACATGTTAGACAGGAAAATATATATTTTCGTTTACGGGCTTTTTCCCCTTTTTATGTTGTTGCTACTCCTGTTTGGATTAATTGTACAGTAGAACCTCTGGTCACGACCATAATTCATTACATAACCTTGGTTGCAACCTGATTTGGTCATGACCCAAAACAACAGGAAATTTGGTGCTTACCAAAAAAAAAGAAATAGCGCAGAAGGGAAAATTGGCCATGGCTGTGTTTGATCACCACCGAGTATGGATTTATAACCACAGATTCAAAAATGTTGTGAATTCTTTGGCCAGAAACCCGATTTGGTCGTGGTCAGAAGCATTTGTGACCAGAGGTTCTACTGTACACACAACATTGTGTACACACTGTTCACACAACATTGAATTGGGGGGAAAAAAGCGCAAATGTTAATTTAAAAAAGTAAAATTTGTTGTCAAAATAAGGACAGATATTTTTCCATACTTGGAAGTCCATTACATTCCTCCTTCCTTCTCCAATCCAAAATTCTGGGCATGTGTTGAAAGAAACTTTCTGCATTTGTCGAGAAAGGACAAAATAGCTTTACTGTAGTACAAGTAGTCGACCACTTACAATGACAATTGGACTTTGAATCTTGGTCATCAAGCAAAGCAGTCAATAAGTAAGATTCCATGTGACCACTTCATGCAATGACTGCAATCCCAGCTCTCCCAGTTTTGGTCATTAAGTGATAATGGAGGTTGTTAAGCAGAGCATTTGGGTAGAGGGCCCAGACCTCCTGGATTTGGTGAGGTGGGAGAGAAATCTCTCGGTATGCTGGGGGAACAGACCTCAAATCTAATGAAAATGCTAGCAAATGCCATTGTTCTTGGAGGCTCAAAATCTGTATTTGCTAGCATTTTCGCTAGCTTTAAGGTCTGTTCTTCTAGTTATCAATAGGTTTTCCTGTCCCTGTATGGAGGGGAGGAGAAATCCTTTGGCATGCTGGGGACATGCCTCAAATCCAGCATCTCCTGTGCTTGCAACCTTCCCTGCTGTCTTCCCCATTGACTTTCTGGGAAGCTGGCAGAGAAGATTGCAAATGGCAGTCACATGATCACAATGTGGTCATGTAACGGAGGAGGTGCAACATTTTACAGTGCCCCAAAACACCTATTCTGAGGCTGTCATGACTGCATTAAACAACCATAAGTTGAGGACTACCTAAATTCCACATAAAATGAGGCATGTGGAATTAAAATATGGACAATGTTCTATAACATGCTAAATGCCATTATTTCTTCCACTGCTGTGCTTTTACTAATTATTTATTATTACTAAATTAATTGGTCCTGTTTCTTGTACAGACCATTTGAAGAACAGATACCCGTTGTGATTAGCACTGAATCAGTAAGCAGCAATTTGTATCAGGAAGAAAACGGTAACACTGCTGTGCCAAAAGGTTCCAAAGATAGCAACAACAAGAAGCGGGAAGAATCCAAGTCTGGCCCAAAGAAACCCAAAGAGAAAGTGGATGCAATCTCTCAGTTTGACCTTAATAACTATGCAAGTATGTACTTGGAAAATCTCTGTAAGATACTTAAGATTCATAAATGCTCCATTCCTGGAGATTTTCAGGAAAAGATTGGATAGCCATTTATCCACAATCATGAGGATTCTTGCACTGAGCAAAGGGTTGGGCTAGAAGACTTCCAAGGTACCTTCCAACTCTGATTGTATGTAATACTTTCTTCATGAAACATCGAGTGGAATAATGGTGTTTGGGGGGGGGGATCCTTTCCCCTGAATAAACTAAACTTATGATAATGACCATTGCTTTAAACTGGTGCCTAGGTATAGGTCTAATTAAAATTTGGACTTCCTTTATAGGCGTTGTCATTATTGATGATCATCCTGAAGTGACAGTGATTGAAGATTCCCAATCCAGTTTGAGCAATGATGGTTTTACGGAAGTGGTGTCAAAAAAACAGCAAAAACGTTTGCAAGATGAAGAACGTAGAAAAAAAGAAGAACAAACAGTGCAGGTTTGAGATAATGCATAGCATTACTTTTTCCTTGTAGAAAGAAGTATTGATTTGAATTATATCTAGTTACTCAGATAGTTTCAATTATACTCTGCACTTTTTTTAGTCCCTGCAAAAGAATTCTGATTTATTCCATTTCGTGATGCCCTGTTCGGACTGGAATCTTACAGGATAAATTGATCTTATGCTGTAAACTATTTACATAATTAATACATTTGATCACTTACTATCCCCTCACCACATATTGGGTATTCTGTGGCCCTTCAGTTGTTGCTGAATTACAACTGTTTGCATATATCTTGTTGTGATTCATATTCCTTGGATTGACCAGGAGTTGAAATTGAGAGATATCTGGAGTAAATGGTACTCATGCATCCTTATTCACAGAACATTCTACTTGAAATTAATGGCAACATTTCCCAGAACATTTTTCCTTGCAGACCATAAGAATTACCATACTGGATTCAGTTGTGAGGCTGACTAGTTCAATATTCTGTTAAATGATCAACATGGTGTCTTTTAAATTGTTTATTTATTTGTATGCAGCTCCTCAGTCCAGATTATTTATCATTATCTGATTGATAGTTGATAAAATGGCCATGGGGAAAAATCTTATAGTTGTAGGAAGGAATGTGTGATACAGCTTGTGCTGTATCATTTTTTAAATCATCAGTCAAACATAAATTCTCTGAGTATATGGATGTCATTTGTAAAACATTGTTTTGCCTTTTAAGCATTTCAGTTTCATCTTTTCCTGGTGGATCATCTCTCAACAGTATTTTCTTTCTCAGGTTTGGACCAAAAAGAATTCAAATGAAAAAGGAAGATGCACAAATTCTAAGCTACCACCCAGGTTTGCCAAAAAGCAACAACAGGCGACTGCAGCGGCTGCTGCTGCTGCTGCAGCTGCTGCTGCTCAACAAGGTCAGGTTCAACCACAAGTCCCATTGCAAGGTGTGTCTCAGATTCCAAGTCCACAAACTTCAGTTCAGGCACAAACGCCAGCAACTTGTGCAGTGAACATCTGTACAGACTATGCAGGAACAAGCAAAACTCTGCAGAATGCACCTGCCCATAATGCTGTAGGAACTGAATTTTGGGATAATAAAGTACCCCCTACAAGCGTCCTCAATGACATCTCTAAAAAATGTAAGCAGAGACCTTTTTTTCCATCTAGTTACATATAGAAGAAAAGAAATGTGTACTTTAAAGTGTTGAATTAACTTCTCTCCCTGGGTTTTTCAGTTTCTCTTGTCATGAAATGTTCAGCCCCTCATATGATATTATTATGCGTAAAAATTAGATCTTAAAGCTGCAGAGTTCAGCCACACACTCTTAAAATCTGTATCGTTGTCTGTTCCTTTTTTTTTCACTGACTCTTCCAAAGATTATAATTTTTCTATCTACCACTTGAACTTTGAAAATGTGACTATTGCCCAAAATATAATGGGAACTGCTTTACTACTTTCACATGCTGTGTTCCTCCACTTTTTTCTGGATCAATTCCAGAAATTTTTCTTCTTCAGTTGTACCTTGTAGTAAGTGATTTGTTGTTTTCCAAATGTCCTAAACTTAACTTTATGGGAGGTATCTTTAAACCACTTTTCAGAACTTTTGCTAATATGTTTTCCTTTCAAAAATTCTGATTCACTTTATTCTTTGAACTTTTAGTGGGGCCTATTAGTCCTCCACAGCCACCTTCTGTCAGTGCATGGAATAAGCCTTTGACATCATTTGGATCAGCTACTTCACCAGAGGTATCGTAATAGATAGCTTGAATTTTAATTTAAAACTTGCCATGCGTGTATATTTAAATAGAAAAACCTGTATCTAAGCCATGTATTATAAGCTGCATTGTTGGTCATGTTTCAGTTTAAAAAAAGTGTTGTGTTGCAGCCACTTTGTAATGGAATGGTTTGTTACAAATTTGCTATAATTGAGATACCTCCACTTACAACAAATTGGACATCTACAGTTTGCTACAGTTTTGCTTTTTCTCTCTCTCGGGATACAGCAAATCATTTGGAGAGAGATAGGCACAGACAGATCCAGGCAGATACAGCCATATAGAAAGTGATAGATACACAAAGTAGAAAACAGAAGGCAGTGTTTAAACCTTTAAAAGTGACTATCGAACACAGTTCTGTTGACATGAATAGGGAAAAAACTACCCCTTGCTGACAAATAGCTGGAAATGTGTGGAAAACACTCCCAGATATTTTTAAAAACAATCTCAGCCATTTTTTAGCAAAGGATCTCACATTCAAATCAAAGGAACTGATATGCTGAAAAGGTAAAAGCTTTCTCCCTGACAAAGAATCTGAAATCTCTGCTGAGAATGTGGTGTCATTTCCCTCTTGCTTTTTTTTCTAGGGTGCTTTTGTTCTTCATAATTAATGAATAGTGATTAGAGTTACTGTTTCATTCACTTGCATAAAGGAAAAGTGACACAAAAGGTGCCTGAAAGCATCTTTTCTCTGAATTAGCGGTGTATGTTACGATCTGATGAATGCAGATTCATCTTGTTTCATTTATTAATTTTAATTTTAAATACATAATTCAATTAGCTAATTCTGTTACTGTATAATAAATCTTTCATAATACATTAGGAATGTACTAATACAGGGAGTTCTCCTACTTCCAACCATTCGTTTAGCAACTTTTCAAAGTTACAGTGGCACTGAAAAAACTGAAATATGACCAGTTTTCACACTTAAGATTATTGCAACATCCTTATGGTCTTGTGTTCAGAATTTGGATGCTTGGCAATTGGCATGTATTTATGACAGTTGCAGTATCCCAAAGTCATGTGATCACCTTTTGCTACCTTCTGACAAGCAAAGTCAATGCTTGTCATAAATCAGATTCTTTTAACAATCATTAGTAACTCAACAACTGCAGGGATTCACTTAACCATTGAAAGAAAGATTGTACTATGGGACAAAATTCACTGTCTTGCTTAGCAACAGAAATTTTAGTGGTTGTAAGTTGAAGACTATCTGTAATTGATAGTATCAACTAATACAGTGCTCAGATCATCTTGCCGTAAAATATTCCACCCCCAGGAAGGGTCGTCTCTGCGTTGCCTTTATAGACCTAAAGGCTGCCTTCGACAGCATCCCT
>JANHZT010003124.1:41121-53385 GCA_032468215.1 Stegonotus admiraltiensis
TCCATATTACATTCGTATGTCCCCACTACCGGGATATAAGATCAAGATTCATTTCTCCTATTTCCCAGAGATTCCCTAGTTCACCTAATATGTTCAGCCTTTTTTTCCTACTCCAGGACGCAGACCCCAACATAACTTTAAAGGTGACAAAAAATTTTGCTGCAGTCGTGGCCGGAAAAAAACGGGGGAAGGGACGGGTAATCCCAACGGCAGAGGATCACTAGTATTGACAGTACGGATTGTACCTGAGGCAGTAGATGGTGTACTATCACATGATTTATCTATATTTGTAAAATATACTCCCTTTTATGTGTATTTTAATTTGGTCTCTGACGGCAATAAATTTACTTACTTACAGTGCTCAGTGTTTCTTTTTAACAGTCTATTTTCTAACCTATTTTTAAATCATCTAGAATGCCCATGTATAAGCAAAGTCTGATTAAGTGCAGATAGTCCTCAGCTTATGAACACAGTGGAGCTCAAATTTTCCATTGCTAAGCAAGAAGTTGTTAAATGAGTTTTGCCCCCTTTTATGACTGTTTTTGCTATGGTTGTTAAGTGAATCATTACAGTTGCTAAGTGAATCGCAGTCATTAAGCAAATCTGGCTTCTCCCATTGACTGACTTTGCTTCTCAGAAGCTCCCTAGAATGGGATTGCAAATGACAGTCCCAGGACCCCAGGAAGCTGCAACCATTGGAAAAACATGCCAGTTGTCCAGCACTCATAACTTGATCCCATGACTGTGAAGATGCTGCAACAATCATAAGTGTAAGAACTGGTCATAAGTCACTTTTTTTTAGTGCTTCTTGTAATTTTGGTCTTTAAACGAACAGTTGTAAGTCAAGGACTACCTGTATTAAAGACTCAATCTCTCCTTTAATACTTTTTTTTTTTAAGAAAATGTGCTTCAAACCTACTGTTTACAACTTGTTTTGGACAGGTAACATTGCTGTAAAAAAAAATTGGTTTACCTATTCTTTTCCACAAGGGGTTTACCTAACTTTTTAAATGAACAACTAGAAAATTATAATGCTTTAACTTGAACTATTTTTTAAACCATTAGTTTCATATTTAAGCCGATTTGAAAACTGTTCGAGGTTATATTAACAAACATACTACTCAATAGTATTACATTTTAATAGCATTTGTAAATTTGGAATTCTTATTTCTCCTGTCTCCAATTTGCTATTAACAATTTAACCTGTGTCATTTTATCCTCATGTATAAAGTTGTTGAGTAATTCTACCATTCCTGCATAATTAGAAAGATACAGTGGGTTTGAAATATAAAAAAATATGGTAAAATAGATACTTTGTGGTTATTTTCCCCAACCAGGATATTTTTTGTTGATTTCCATGATTTAACTTATTAAAATTTAATGAATATGGGTTCACAAGTTTTTTAGCTGTAACTTCTCCAAAATATTTAAATGCTATAATACAGCACAAAAGTCTACTTGAGTTATAAATTAAAAAATTGGTACCTTTACTAGGGAACCCCTGCTGGACAGGAAAGTGGAATTGATTTGGGAATAGAAACCATTCAATTTGGAGCTCCAGCCTCTAGTGGGAGTGATAGTGAAGTTGGGCCGGTTTCAGATAAGGCCTCAGAAAAGCTGCTTGAACCAAAAGAACAAAGGCAAAAACAACCACGCGCAGGACCTATAAAAACACAAAAGGTGGGTGAAATTTTTCAATTCTCATCAATTAGAGAGGCACCCTGAAACCATTTAATCCTCCAAGAATTTTAAACAAAATATATAATAAAAAGCTCCATTTCTCATTGGATCTTGTGAAAGAGAAGTTAATGATTGAAGTCATTGTAGTGGGGAAAAGGAATTGTTGAGTTCATACAGTCTACAAGGTGCCTAAACAGCCAGGACTCATCTTTAATTTAATAGAGGCTGCTCATGTCTAAAAGAATTATTTTCTGTCTTTAGCAGAATTTTTACCAGAATTGGGGTTTAGTTGCTTTTTACTGATGCAATAGCTTTGCCAATTACAGATAACTGTTGCAGAGGAATTTTACTGAATAAATAAACAATGTAAGAATTTGGAAGTAGTTGGAACCTGGAATTGTAGATTATAGAACTATATGTCATCAGATCTGTCTGTTTCTCTTCTTCCCATTCTGATTTTTTTATTATTATTAAAAATTATGTAGCTTTTTACAGTGCTCAGGAGTACAGTTCACATTTTTTCCTAATTTGATTTGGGTTACTTTATAGAAATCTGAAGTTTCCTTAGAATCAAACAAAATCTGAATCTAATTTGACTTGGAATTAGAAATCTGCAAAATCTGATGAATTTTTCCACATATGATCTCCCCTCTTCCTTGATAGAACATAGGTAAAAGATAAATTCTCCTTTGAATGATGTTCAACTCCTGATAACTACGTAATTATATTCAGGATTTTTTTCTGCCCTTCTCAATATAGTATAAAGCCTTCAGGTTTTTTGATATGCCAAATATTGAATCCAATCCTGCTTAATGTTCTGGAATCAAGGTAGTTAGGTATTATACAAATACAAATTTTGATGAGCCACAAAAACAACTCAGTGGTTACTGGATTGATTACTTCCATACCTTCTTCTGGTATTCAGCATATACATATATTTACATTAAATATTAATTCTTTTTAGCTTCCAGATATGAATCCAGTAGAAAGCAAAGAATACAAGCCTGGCCCAATTGGGAAAGAGCGATCACTAAAGAACAAAAAAGTAAAGGAGGCTCAACAGGGTGATTCTGAGATGCAAGAAAAGTCCAGTGCTAATACAGTCAGAAGCTCAGATCCTATTACTTCTAAAGAAAACAAATCAACTAATGAACTTAGTACAGAAATAGGAACAATGATATCAGTGTCGGCTGCAGAATTTGGAACAACTCAAAAAGTAAGAAAGTAGAAGTGCCTATTTCTTCCTGCCCAAATTTTATCAAATACATTCTTTTAAGGTACTTTCTGAAGTGAGAGTGTAAAAGAAGTGTAAGACTGTTTGTTGTGAAACTTGATATTAGTTGACTTCTCCCCATTTCAAAAAATAGTGTAAGTAGTTCTCAAGTTATAACCATAATTGAGCCTAGAAATTATAGTCATAAGTTGTGACAGTCATAAAGCAGGTAACATGTGACCAACCGGCTTGTTTTCTAATGGTTGTTAAGCTACTGCAGTGGTTGTTAAGCGAATTTACGGTTTGCTGTGGATTAGTTTTTGCCAGAAATCCGAAGTAAACACCAGTTTCTGGCAAAATTGTTGTGAACCCTGGTCACATGACCACAGCTGATTGCAAATGGCCAAAAATGCTAAGTGCTATGATCATATGACCGTGCGTGCGTGTTGTCAGAACTTTGAAACCAGGTTGTAAGTAGGTTTTAGGGCTGTGATGGCGAACGTATGGCACGCATGCCAGAGGTGGCATGCAGAGCCCTCTCTGTGGGCACATGCGCTGTCACCAGTTGCTCTTCCGAGTTCTGTCACACACATGCATGCTGGACAGCTGGTTTGGTGCAGATGCGCACCAGCCAGCTGCTTTCTTCTGGATTTCTGGTCTTCGTGCAATGGTTAACTTTTTCAGCACCTTTTTGTATGAAGACCACATGTGCACCAGAACCTGGAAGAGAGATGGCCAGTGTGCATCCGCTCCAGAAAGCCGGTCCTGCGCACATGCGCGTGACAACCCAGAAGAGTAGCTGGCCACCGCGTGAATGCACTCTGGCCAGCTGCTCTCTTCCGGGTTTGGGTGCTTCAGCATGTGCACTCCAGTTTTGGCACTCTGTGCCAAAAAGGTTAACCATCACTGTTTTAGGGGTTCTGTCAAAACTTCAAACGTTTGGTAAACTGGATATAAATTGAGGACGAGCTGTAGTAAGATTTATTACCACTATTTTCTACTGTTCTACTATTTCTATAGTAGAAAAATGTGATATTGGAGAATGTGTTGCGAGGATTGTGATTCAGTGAAACTGTAGAATTGCTAGAGCCTAACTCTATAGATGCTTATCCTTTCAATTATTGGGATGTCCAATTTTTCCAAAGTCTCTTAATCATTTTTGATATTAGTAATTAATAACATATGCAGATTATTGTTAGAGTCATAACAAACACATAGAGTCCAATATGAGGCAATTCATCTTGACTCATTTTGGGATTGACATACAATATTTGAGACGTATTTCTTGTGTTAAATAATGTAAATTATGCACTTTTGGAAAGAGTCTTTCAGTCCACAGCTTTTCTGACATGACATAGGGCAACTGTCCCCAACCTTTTTGGCAACTGGGACTGGTTTCATGGAAGACATTTTTTCATGGACCGGGGGGCGGGGGAGAGAGAGAAGTGCGCAATCCAGCTCCCTCTCATGCGCAGTTTATGGTAAGGTTTGTGCTCCTATGAGAATCCAATGCCTGAAGATCTGAGGTGGAGCTGAGATGGGATGCTTGTGCTGGGGAGCAGCTGCAATTACAGATGAAGCTTCGCTCGCTCGCCTGCCACTCTCCTGTAACTATGTGGCCCAGTTCCTAACAGGCCACAAACCAGTTCCTAACAGACCATGGACCAGTACTATTTCATGGCTTGGTGGTTTCGGACCACTGAGATAGGGTATTTGAATATCAAATATGTTGCTAGCGTTTTCTATATTTTAAATGAGTGGGGATGTTACGTTTCCTGCTCAGTGGTTATATGAAATTTAAAATCATGTTTCAGATTTTTTTTATTATTGACAGGCTATAGCTCTTTATATTTACTCTCTAAATAATAACCAACAAAGGTTTACTTTTTTAAAAATACTGAATATGTAAAGTTAACAGTTTTAAGTTATTCTAATAGAGAAATTCAGCTTGGGAATTTGAAAATGACAAATTATTCTTTTCTGCTCAAAGTTCAAATCATATTTTTGAGGGAAGTTGCGTATATGATTTAGATAAACTGGCTGAACTTTTTTTACAGGAGTCTGTAACAGACTATACAACACCGTCTTCTCATTCAAGTACAGTGGCAACAAACAGTGCAAAGATGGAGGAGGCTTTAGTTACAAATGTAGGTGTATTAATTATCTCATAGTATAATTCCTCTATTTAATTTTATTTTAAAATTAAATTATTTTAGATTTTGATTATACCTGTAGAAAAATATTATTAAATAAGCTACATTTCTCTTATCTACTGAGAATAAAATCGTGGCTTTTAAATAATGTTAACATATATACTCCCAATTAAAATATCCTGGAAAGCTTGTAAAAAGTGATTAGACGTTGAAACAATAGCTACAAGATAGATGATGTGCTCTTTGCATATTAAAGTAACATGTAATACCATGCGGTAAGGAAGTGTACATTTAATATAACTGAGTTATAAAGGAATAATTAAGAAATTATACTCATTTGAGGTAATTACATAGTACACTCTTAAATCTGGCACATCCAAAAACAGTGATTTGTGTAAAAGATAGATAGATAGATAGATAGATAGATAGATAGATAGATAGATAGATAATATAGATGTTCAGTTGAACACATAGTTATGTATATCCTAGAGCATGTATATACGAAACACATCCCTTTCTGTCTTCTGCTGTATCTCAAATCCTTTTTTCCCCATGAGGTTGGTATCAGTTGCAATAAGACCAATGCCTAGTTTCGCATCTTCACACATCCAGCCAAAACATGTTTTTCCCCCACTGATCTGACATCCTTGGATTTCATTATTCCAACTTTTTCACATTCAGATACAAGTGTACATTAGTATTGTTGGGGCAGCAGATTAAGGACTGATAGTTCTGGTATCTTTTCTCAACAATATACTGCTGGCCTATTTCTGTTTATTATCCTCCTCAGATTTGTTAAAACTTATGTCAAATTACAGTCCCTAAATATAGGAGGACATTCTCCTTGACTCAATTTGATGCCCTTCCTACTAAAGTCTTAGAAGGAAGATACAAAGATATCCCATTTGGGCTAAGGTTTTACTTTTGTAATAAAGAACAAAGGCCATAGGAACTGTTAAACACATGTTATTGTATCACATATTTTATACTGTCATGTGGACTGGTTAATAATGTCATCCCATTTTACCAAAATCTAGTACTATATCAAACTATAAATTGTGGTTATAAGAAAATAATTACTTACCTAAAGGATCAAGGTAGCTATAGCTCTCTTTAAAAACATGTTCCTTATATGAACCATTTTATGATCATGATGATGATTATTACATTTTTATCTTGCCTTTTTAAATATATAACTCAAAGTGACAAAGCTAATGCTCCTGCCTCCTATATTTCCCATAACATCCCTGTGAGGTTGGTTGGACTGCGAGAGAGTGCCTATCCGAAAGTCACACCCCAGTTGGCTATCATGCCTAAGGGAGGCCCTTAGGCATGATAGGGAGGCCTAGAACTCACAGTGTCTTGGTTTCTAGGCCAAAACCTTTGTTCCTTCTCCCAATTGAATATTTTATAATACTAAGATGTATGTATGAAATAATGTATTCTTCATACCCCTCTGTCCCACTGTAATATCAGAGCAGTCTACATCCCATCTTTACTGTGAGCTCACTGCACAGCAACCTGTTTGTTTCTATGCTGGACCTAGATAAAACCTGGAGAAAGCTGAAGCAGAGAATAATTGAATTTGATATACATAGAAACAAAACTAGTATTTCATATCTCCACTACAATGAACATTTACCACCGCTAAATATTTTTATTGTCTACCACGTAGGAGAATTTTCACACAGTCACATTTGGATCATCTCTTAACAGTGATACTGTTGAAAAGGTTTAATGGCAGTCTTACCAGGGTCATTTTGTTTCTTTATCAAACACATGTGCACACATACGTATGTATGTATGTATATTTTTACTAGTTTTAAACTTTAATGTTTTGATTTGGATGAATTGTTCAATCGGAGCTTAATTATGAAATTAATTTTCTAAAACTCTGGGCAAAAAGAAAAAATAATGTTTAGGAGAGAGATACATGAAACTGAAAATGCTTCTAATTAAACTAGTCCTGCAAAACCTGTTACTACTGCTGTATTAGCAGATGGCGCAGGATTTTAGCTGTCTAAATGACTCCTTCCTACTCTTCCTACTCTTAAGCCTTTACTGTTGTAAGGAAAAAGTTCGTAAAGCATGCATGTTCTTTTTTTGAGGACTTTAAAAATAGGAGTAGCACAAAAAATAATAATTTAGGGAAATGGGTGCAGTGGGGTCTAAATGATAGGTTTTATGACTATTATGAATATGGATTACAACCATTCTGAAAGCAAGTATGTTTAAGTTTAAATACTGTTTTTCTATTAATGTTTCCTTGCCACCTGGTATCTAATTATTTACTCTAATATGTAAACAAGTAAATATTTAGTGAATATATTTATGAAAAAATTTTGAATGCAAAATAATCTTAACCTTGGAGAGAAAAGTTGCTAATTAAAAGAGTGATTTTGATCATGCGTGCTGTAATTAATGTTGCAAAGTGTCAAATATTATCTGGCAGTTGAAAGTACCTTTTACCATGGAAGCCTTATTCTTTTGCTTTGCAATTCCATCTCTTAAATCATTGTATTTGTGTGGGGGGTGGGGGAAGCATTACAATATTTCTTCAAGAATTTATTATGGATAAATTGTTTCTTATTAAATGTATCTCATGATACTCAGTATACTGTGTTCTCAGTATACTGTGTGAGAGTTTTTGTTGCTTTCCTTCTTTTCATAAGAATGTAAAGCTTTTAGTTGAATGACATCCAATCAGAACACCTTATTACTCTTAGATGCTGGAGTATTTGGTGCATTGAATTTTGGCCTTGGATTTCCTTATAGTTGCGTGACTTAAAAATTCATATACTTCTATTGGTTAAACTAGCTTTATTCCATTCTTTGGGAGTATCATGTAAGTTGATGATTTTGGTACACTGGAAATGATGAGGAATAAGAAGTTCTGTTTGTCTTTCCTTGTTTGGGAAATGTTAAGGTTTCTAGTCAAGTTCAAATACTTCCTCTTAAGTTTTGAATCCAACTGAAAAAGTTTCAAGTAAAATCATGCTATATTTGCAACAGTTCTATGCTTTTGTTGCATTATAGAAGGAAATGTATCTCAAAGATACATTTATATCACATCTATATGAATCTTTTGAGGCTCAATCTAAAGGAAATTTATTTTCCTGATTTTTTTTAATTCAAAAAAGAAATATTAATATTCCAAGATCATAAATGATCAGATAATTTTTCCCATTTGTCAGATTCCCCTCCCCCCTCTGAATGCTTCCCTGTCAAGTACTTAAGTGGAAGACTACCTCGTTCAGTTGCGCTGCTTGAGCTCTTGCTTTTGATGGGGCTTTTGTCATAGACCCAGCTAGAATGTGACCTCTGTTGCCTACCTTTCAGGTGCCCCTGCCCCACACCCTTCCCCTCCCTAGGAGGGAGACTCTACAACAGAGCTCCAGCCTAACTCCAGTTTCTCCCGCTACCGTCGATCTCACCCTCAAGGTATGTACCATGCCCCTCTCAGGGTAATTTTCTTGCATGCCGGGGAAAGGTTTAAACTTTCGATGTAGATTAGGGAGAAGCACATGGTTTTTTTGCTAAATAACTTTAAAAAGAGTATTCATTGTATTCTTTTAACCCCATTTGGTAACTTAACACCAAGAAACCACTTTCTGCCGTAAGTAATTGGCTATAGATCAGAATATATAGTGAGATTTATCTATGATTTCCCTTTCCACAGAGAACATATAGAAAAGGGGCTTATACCTAGTATTGCAGAGCTTTTTAAATTTCATGTTTCTGATTTGTATTAACATTGTTGAACATAGCAATTTGATGGATATTGGTTTGCTGATCTAGGATGTATTGAGAAATGGACTGATTAATATTTGTCAACTTCTTTATAGTTACTGTTTTGGTAGTTAATTGCATTCTTTTGGTTATGATATGAGACATAGGAGATAGACAGAATTCATATTGACAAGATATATTTGGGTTGGATACCATTTCAACTTGCTATAAAGTAAGTGAAAAGAACTATTTGGATATTGACATCAATTCTGTTCAGAACAGTAAGAATGCTAGAGCTCTCTCTCTTCTTCCTCTTCCTCTCCTCCTTTCCAATTGGATTCCAATTAGAATCCAGAAAGGATTCTAATTAATATGGCTTCAAATTTTAATTTCAGAGGAGCAAAATTGTATTAGCAGGAGCAAGTTTAATAAGCTAAATACCGTATTAAGGAGGAGCCAGGAAAAAAATCTTAGTAATCTTGATGAATAATATAGTTTTATATCAAAGAACCACTTTTTGCAAACATTGTTTTCATCTTAAGCATATCTGGAGAATACTAGCATTAAAACCAGAAATTTTGATTATTTACTAAACATACGAGCTTTCTAATATTAATAATTTGGTAGATAAATCAATTGCTTTTAATGTGAGATACTTTAGTTTTACCTCTTATATAAGTACATCTCTATCCCCTTCTATCTTACCTTTTTGTCTATTCATCTATCCATTCATCAATGCATACATAAGTCCAGATATACATACATCTGTGCTTTTGCATAAGTCATGTCAGTGAGATTTCTCTAAATTTAATATAAATATTCCTCCTGGAATTTTATTATTTCTTGAAGATATTTTCTGTTGGCATACATGACTAAAACTTACTATATATATATGTATGTATGTATGTATGTATGTATGTATGTATGTATGCGTATAATGAAGTCATAAACAGAATTAAAAAATGAAACTTTGAGGCTCAGTACTTCCTAAAAATAATTATAAAACATATGTCAGACACTGCACTGGACGTAAGAGCTGTTTTTAGAATATACTGTATATATACAGTTTTACAAAAAAACTCACTCTCTGCTTAATCATCTCTCTACATTAAAAATATTTAAGCATCTCTTTTTTACCTTTTCAAATATGATACGTTTGAAGTGTTGTTCTGACAAAGTAGTGTGCCTTTTTTCTAATAAGAATGTAGTGATTTAATGCAACAATTTTCAAATTTTATTCTGTGGAATGATTATCATCTATGAGAGTCTGGGGACAAAAAAAACATTCAGTCAAATACAGCCAATTTCCTTCCTGCTAAGTACATACGCACACAGCATTGGTCATCCTATAAGAGCTGAATTATTATTAATATTGAATTCCCAGTTAATATATTTATTCCACGTATCTCAATTAAAAGAGTTTATATAGGAATCTATCTACTCCACCAAGGTGGCCTTTCTATGCTTGGATAGTTCATACAAGGTAGTCCTCCACTTATAACCATTCATTTAGTGACCGTTCAGAGTTACAATGACAGTGAAAATGTGACCTGTGACTATTTTTCATACTTGCAATGGTTACAGCTTCTGCATGGTCATGTGACCAAATTAGGATGCTTGATGACAGCTGGAGTGTCCCAAGATCATTTGATCACTTTTTGCAAATTTCAGTCAAGCAAAGTTAATGGGGAAGCCAGATTCAGTTACCAATTGTGCTACTAACTTAACAAATGCAGTGGTTCATTTAACAACTGTGACAAAAAGGTCATAAAAGGGGGGTAAACTCACTTAGGAACTGCCTTGCTTAGCAACAGAAATTTTGGGCTCAATTGTGGCTGTAAGTTGAGGGCTACCTGTATCCTAGAAAAAGTGTTTTAACAAAGTCTTCATGAGGTTGTCAGTAAATGTCTACATAAAATTGATTGTGTTTTGAGAAACTTGCTTGTATATTATCTTACACAGTGCAGTTGGGAACAGTTTCATCAGTATATTATTGATATTCAGGTTGGCGCCTTGCTGGCATCCTGTCATCAAAGGCCAGCGGGGATGGGACTAGGAAATTTGGAGGTGGGAGACAGTTTGACAGAGACCAGAGAAGCAGGGAACCAGTTTGTGCCAGCATTACAGGCCATGCATCCTGAGAAAAGATTGTGGACTACCCCAAATATCTCAGTGTTTCTCAAAACACCTATGCACCTCTTCAGTGGCTGAAGACAGACTGGTCATGGAAGGAGAGCTGGAATGCAGCCAGGAGCCTTTAAAGGGAGCGGGGGGGGGAACCCTAACACTTCATCCAAATGGTGTCAAGGGTCTTTCTTTCCTAAAGGACCTGACTGGGGCAGATCTGTCACTGATATTGCTCAAATATGAATATCTATAAATTTATTGTGGTATCATAGTGATTGGCCTTTGATATAATTTATCTGAAAGCTATAGCATTATGTCTTGACAGTGAAAATGATCAGGATCTACTCTGTATTCTTAAATTATGAAAGTCAACCATAATTTGAGATGCAGACCTTAGAACCACATCACTTTTTCATTGATTTGATTATTGCACAGTCTATGCTGCAGTTTTCAGAGAAGTAATACAAGAAAGGAATGAATGATGTTAATATGGTGGGCTTTGCAAATAACAATAAACATACTGGACTGTCATCACATCTATAGGAGTTGATTCATTTTAGAAACAAAGAAAGTTGACATACTTTATATGCAATGCAGTAAGGGAGTTTGCTTTTCTTTGAAGATTTACTTAAAATAGTAGGGAGTTATCTTAGAATAAACTGAAACAAAAATATAGAAATGAAAAAGTAGTACAAGTCTTAAAATAAAGCCTTTTTTCCCCCGGAATAGATGGAATCTGCTCGCAAAGCGTGGGAGAATTCACCAAATGTGGGAGAAAAGAGTTCACCTGTTACATCATCAGCATCTCCTGTTACTGGTGGTAATAGTAGTAGCAGTGGAGGTGGGAACAGCAGCAGTAGCAGTGGACCAACCAGTGGTACATACAGCTCTTTTTCAAGTGCATCCATGCCTCCCATTCCTGTAGCTTCTGTTACACCTACAACTTCATTGTCAGGTATTAACCTTTAGGAAATATGACTGAGCAATGTGACTGAATAACTTACTAACTTTTTTTTTTAATAAAGCTCTCTTTGTTTCTTTACTTATTTACTTTACTTATTATTTAGTCTAAAAAACAAGGTGTGTGATGTTTTAGTTCGATTCACTTAATTTTGTATCCTTTTAATTAGTTTATCTAAATTATTAGATAATTAGACAACCACTTCTACTGCAGATCTCTGATGTGAGATGTACTTTCCAGAATGTTAATGTCTGGAAGGCAGCTGGGCCTGATGGAATTCTGGGATGAGTTGTCAGGGACTGCGCTGCAGAGCTAGCTGAAGTGTTCACGGATATTTTCAATCTATCCCTGTCGCAGTGCTCTATCCCTACCTGCCTGAAGACATCTATTATAGTGCCAGT
>JANHZT010003124.1:88320-113551 GCA_032468215.1 Stegonotus admiraltiensis
GCCTCCAGGGAGGGTGGGGAAGGCCATTTTCACCCTCCCCAGGCTCCTAGAAAGGCTCTGGAGCCTGGGGAGGGTGATAAACGGGCCTACCGAGCCCGCTGTGCCATCACGTGCCAAAAGTGAGGGAAGCATGGGAGGGGTCACGCACACATATGCGGGGGCGGGACGCATAGAATTATGGGTGTGGGCACTCACGTGCACAACCGCCCCACACTCCCCACACTTTTGGCACGCGATCGCAAAAAGGTTAGCCATCACTGCTCTATATCATTTTGAGAGGTGTATGAGGAGGGCGGTTTTGGACTAGATGACCTATATTATATTATATACTATATTATATTAGGTCCTATAAGGTCCCTTCCAACTGTGTTAATCTGTATGACTTTGTGTTATAGTTGGCTGCAGCATGCATAGGCTAATGTTTTAAAGAAGATACACAGTGCTCCATTAAAAACAACAGAGTGGGAAATTACCCATGAAATGTAAACCACTGACTATTTTATTGTATGCACTCATTAAAAGGATTAAGAGTCAATCCCACATTGCATAGCTATTTCTTTCTATTGGGTTAGCTCAGGAGAAATTCTGGGTGATTCATGTCAGTTGATAATTAGTGGGAGGAAAGTTTGCTATCTAACTTCAATTTCTACCTCTATTTCCATTATATATTTTCCCATTATCAATCTCTCCAAGGTAATCACATCTTGGAAAGTCTGATGTTATAAGCCACCATGTTGAAGTTATCCCAAGCCATTATTTTCTTCTCTGTAGGATTGTAGTCTACCATGCTGCTGTATCTATAACGGTTCTCAAAGCTGATCTTCAGTGGTGCACTGCTTCCCGTACTTGTGCGGTAGATGAAATTCACGGTGGCCTCAGGGGATGAGTAGCTACTAATGGTATACAAGGAGCCACAGATCATGAAGGAGTTAGCCACAGACTGCTTGTGAATATTGGTCTTCCATGTCTGTGAAATCTCCAAAGTTTCTGGGTCCAGTTTAGAAAGCACAATAGCTCCCTTGGCATTTTCAGTGCTATAAATCACCCACAGTCCAATCTCATCAACTGCTAGATCAATATCTGTATATCCACCCCAGGAGTAGGGGAATTGTCCATGATAGCCAGCATCGGGCAACTCCTTCTGAACTGCAATGACTTCATTCTTCAGGTCATATTTCACCAGTATTCTAGACTTGTGCCTCTGGAAATAGAGGAAACCTTGATAAACAACAGCCCCAGTGCTCTCCATGGATCTGGGCAACACATGAACTTTGGAAGGGTAGCCTTTCACAAACTCATCCAGATCATCATATTCAAAGACATGGCGGACATCCGCACTGACTGTGTCAACTCTCCAAATTGTCTCATTGGTATATGGAGACACAGGTTGTGGGTCCTTCATCCACACACCATACTTTCCTGTAATGGTGTCAGCCTTGTGAAAGGTCACTGGTGCACCAACCCAAACTAGCGTTCCACAACCTAATTCAGGAAATAAGCAAGGAAGTTAATCTCTCAAACTATGGAATATGTAGCTATAAACTATTACTTTAAAAATTGGTGATCTCCAGACAGAATCCAAAACAAGGGATGCCTCTAATTTGGCAGACCAGCCTATATGAACATGTGTAGCTGGGTTAATCAGACTCTTGCTCTGACTAGGCCAGGGGTGTCAAACTAACATTGTCATGGCGGCGTCACATGATGTATCGGGACTTTCCCCCCTTTCACTAAACTGGCCCTGGGCGTGGCCAGCACGTGTCGCATCTGGCCCGTGGGCCGGGAGTTTGACAGCCCTGGTCTAGGCTAACATGTTTAATTCCAATTAGTACCAGTTTTCTGAAGCTAATTTTTTTCTGGCTCTGCTATTCAAGAAAATATAAAGAATGGAGAAAAGGCTTCTTCCATTTTATTTATAATGCTTTTAATTTATATTCCACCTTTTGGTAATCAAGACAGCTAATAGTATTGTTTGTTTTTGAGGTTCCTTAAGTTATTTTGGAGTGTTTTTTAATGAAAGTTATCTCTCAAATAATGCCTTTACTTTTTAAAATTCTGAATACCATTTGCAACATTGGCAGTTTTGGGGTATGTAACAGTATTTGTCTATTCCTAGATTCAGAATGTACTTCCTACTTTAGCCCAAATGATTTCACATATATCAAAAACGGTTAGCTATCCTTAGACAAAAGCAGAGTTATAACCCTTTTGACTTTTTTTTCTAAAAGGAAGGAACAATGAGAAATGGATGTAGGGTTAATATTTTCCACATTTTTCCAGCATTTGAAATCAATACAGAAGAAATGAAATTCAGGAAAAATGTTCACTTAATTATGGAACTTTTGTGTAGGACTTCAGATCGGGAACACGTGAAATGTAGGCTTGGTTCCATAGGAAGGAAAGGGAATGAAAGAGGAAAGAAAAAGCTTGCTTGAGAGCCAGGGAGCAACTGAACCAAACATAGTCTGGTTGTTATAAAAGAGAACCAAAAACATATGGGGGGAGGAGTGCCTGATAGTTTGCCAAGAATACATTTTCTCAAAATAAGCACTTCAGAGATCAACTGGCCTTATTTTCTAGTTCAAAGACATAGGATTACATTGTTAAAGCATTGGATAGTGTATGCATTTACTGTCCTCTTTGCAAAATTATTGTATTTTATGCAGCTAGTTTTGCTATTTCACATAAACCAGGGCGATGCTCCTAAAATAATACCATCAATACCAGAGCTGCATTCCCATTCATCTATCCATGAATTTAGCTTTCCTGCAGGCTATTTGGGTGAACATATGGAGTTTGAAACCAGTTTGTGGACCCCAAATTCTCGAGTTTAAGCAAATGGCTGAAATAGACTTTAGTCTTCCCTTCATTGAGCCTCTGAACCACTCTCTGTGTCACAATTATTTCAAAGATTTTTTTCCTCCAGAATTGGTCAGGATGCTATGAGATTGACTCTCATGCAAAATACTAAGAACCTATTTTAATATCTTTACTTTTATGACTAGATGGCACTTCTGAAAAAAATAAATTGGCAGGCAAAAAAACATTCCCCTTTCTGTCTTTAGACTAAAATGAAACTATTTCCAAACTCTAAGCTAAAACCCGGGCAAAATAAGTACTAAATAGGAAAAAATAGTTAGTGATCTTGGAGGAAGAGAATGGCAGACTCATTTTTAAAGAAATCAGGAACACACAAAAAATCAGGAACACACAAAAAAATTTAATACCTGGTTCTTCAGCGTCTATGCTAGGAGGTGAGGGTGAAATGCCTTCCTCGATGAGATGAGATGAAGAAACCTCAGCAAACTCTAATTTGAGCTCCTGATAGCCCAAATTTTCAGTATCCCACTTAGACACTTCAGAGAAAATGGAAGGAAGACAACAATGTTACAGTATGCCTACGTGTTGACAATTTATACACATCAAAGAGCAGTTTGTGACTATCTGAAAACTTCACTGTAAGTGAAGATTCCTTTAGCGTGTAGAAAGCATTTCAGACATATTATTCATTGAATTCTTTTGTAAAGCAGGTACATTGCAAGTAGAGGAGGATCTTATACTAAGATGATGATATAACTAAAAGCCTTCAATTAATACTATAAGATATGAACCTGGAACTTTATAATAGTAGGCTATAAATTAGGTATCGTGTGCACAGAATTGGCTCATCAAGAGCTATGAATCTGGTGTGACTTCTCATATTCAGGAGAAATGAGACACAAATGTTAGTTTTGCCATTCCACATGTAGATAGAGCCTATTGGTGGCAAAAAATACTTCTCATTGGTAAGTAGAGTTTGTGAATTGCAATACAAAAGTAACAGATTTGCTCTTCTTTAAGGCTTTTCATTGCCTTAAAGGCTCTGCATAAGATTGAGGATCCCAGGAATTAATACCTTACTCATATGGACAGCTACCATAGTTGGAGGAATACCCCTCCCTCTCAACTCCATATGGTCAGCTGCCCAGAACTATCCATGTGCTTCTGCCTCATCGATAAATGGACCCTCTTTCCAATCAGCCCCTAACTTCCATTTTGTCTCCAGTGCCTTTCTCCCGGCTTGAAACTGGACCTTCTTCCAAAACTCCTTAGCCCAAATCAGCATCAGGCTAGCTAAAAAAATCCCCCCTGGGTCATATCACTGATTGGCAGATTTTCCTGTAAGAACTGAGCAAGTATACCTCACAACCATGCAGGACAGATGCTAAGAAAAAACAGCACCCGTCTGCCACAGAATTCCCTCATTTCTTCTCTTCTGACCAAATCATTTCCCATGGACAATTGTTTTAATATTCTTATCTCCTGTTTTCTGCTCAAAAGACAATAAGCCAGATCCCACCACACCCAAATCAGCAGCCTTTTCCAAATTGGCCCACTAGTAAATAGCATCTTCTTTCTCTTCTTGCCTTTGTGTTAAAGTTCAACATTTGCAATCATAAAGTTTGTAGCCATGCTTTTCCAACTTTCCTTCCTTTAGTTGTTTCCAATTCCACTTTTCCTTGTTTCTTCTCAAACATCAGACAATTCTTGGCTTAATATACTGTTTTTTATAGCTCACTGCTTTCCAGAAGGAGTCAAACTTTTGCTGGAATGCTTTAGATTCATGTTTGTGTCATTCAAACCAGTACAGAAGCACTCAGTAAAAACAAAATATAATACTAAAGTGTCAAGCCAAATATAAAAAAATGTTTATGAAACTTGACATCTTTATGATGTATGAACTTTTTCTGTCTTTGTAGCATTGTTAACTTTTTAGAGGGGAATCATTTTAACTTATCTTTTTGAGAAATATTTGTCATACTCTGAATCTATGAAATTTTACAGAATCCAAGCAGTGGTCCTCTCTGCCTTTCTCTGATTTCTCCAGGTGGGCAATTCTATTAGGGAGAGAAAGGTAGAATAGCTGCCAAATCAGAAGTGCTGTTTGTATGAAGCATCATTGGTAGCTATGCAGGTGTTTTAAAGTGGGTAAGATGACTTCTGACCATCAGCTGGAAGCAAATGATGGAATGAGGGCTTTTCCACTAATGCCCTGATTGCAAGCTTTCTAATTAGTCACTACTGGAAAAAGGAATGGATTAAATTAATTCAGGTTACTCAATTAAAATATCTTTTAATAGTTGCCTACAACTAAAACTGTTAAATAGCCTGAGGTATTCCAAAGAAAAGTAAAAGCATCAGATGAGGCTTTCTACTCCAAATTTTTCACTAACAGACACCAGATCCCAGTTCTAGTATTTCATTACTCTTTTTTCCAACATCTGGCTTTTTAAAATCCAGTGGGTCTAGAGACCAAGCAAATTCCCAAAAGGGGAAGCTGGAAATCTTTAGCCTTTTTCAGATTGCTTTATAAATTCAGCCAGAGATCACATAAATGCCAAAGAAAATGGCTTGCCATAAAGATCTTCACAGGCCTTTTGCTCTTGTTAGCATCATAAACAATGTGACAAGCTATTTTTTTTACTGTTTCTAGACAACCTTTGCAGCTTTAGAAGTAGCAACTTATATATATATATATATATATATATTATTTTCTCACTTGCTTTTGAATCAGAATTTTTCACAATGCTTCTCCAGATAATTACATACTTGCCTGAGTGATCTGTTGTTACTCTCACTCTTTGAGCTTTTTCCATAAATGCAGGTAGATCAAAGCCAGATCCTGTGACTGGCCATGTAGAAGAAAGCAATCAACAGATTCTTAAAACTTATTACCTTATTATATATCAGTCAGAGTATAACAAAAGAGAAATTAGAGATCCAATATTTACTTATGTTTTTAAGAAGTTTTTTTTCTCTTCTCCTTCACTCCTTGTTAAAAAAAATCTATTTGTAAATAACCAAATGGTGCAGACTCTGGCAGTCAGAAGCTCAAAAATCCTCTTCTTTATTGGTAAAAATAATGTATTTTGTTTTCATGGCTAAATTTTCGTAAGTTTTCCTAACTTATTTTCATAACATTTTCTTCACTTGTTTCTTTCTTTAAAAATGATTAATTAAAGATAAATAATTTATAATTGTACATTATAGATTTTTAAGAGCACATTTCCTAGCTGGAGAGCCTCCAAATTTACCTTCCTGAGAGCCTTGACGGAATTCACTGCTGGCTTTTCTGGTCTGAGGACAATCGCTTACTCTCAGCTGAGCCACTTCCTCAATGCTTTTCTCTAACCTTCTCTCCAGCTCATTCTTTTCTTCTTCCAGCCGTTTCTTCTCTTCTTCCAAAGCTGACTTGTCTTGAAGGAGATCATTTATGGTAGATTCCAGGCTGCTGATGTGGATGTCCCTCTGGGCTTGTTCCCTCTTCAGACTCTCTACCTCTCTTTGAAGCAAGCCAACTGTAGATAAAGAAGTCCTCCTAACTTGACTTCCATGTAGCTGATTCACCTGGTTCTCCAGAAGGCCAAGCCGAGTTCTAGTTGACTCTAGTTCCAGCTGCTGAGCTTTGCTCTCTCGTTGGAGATCTTGAATGGTTATTAATACCTCACTTAAGACAGCACAGCTGTCTTCATTTTTACTGGGTACAGAGAAGGAATAAATGCATCTCCCATCCTGGTTATTGTTTTTGTGAAAATGGACATTACTCCCCAATGTTCCCCATGCCATCCAGACTGAAATCAACCATGTCACCAGCATCCCTGTGATTTCACACCAGCCTCTCTCTTTTAAAGTGAAGCAAGTTCTGTGAGAAACAGAACATGGATAAATTAATTCAATGCTTGCAGACCACAGTTTTGTAGAGTTGGGAGTTAAGGGAGGTGCAGTAGAGGTTGGCTAGAAGCAGCAGCAGCAACAGAAGCAGCAGCACTTACAGAACATTTTACAAATTTTAAAAATCTCTTAAAGGGATAGCATTTTTTCTTAGAAAATATTACAAGACAAACTGCCAAATTTTGGCTCCTGGAGGCAGATCTGAAAGCTGTATACATCTATAAAGTTAGCAGCTTACATGTTTGTGGATGCATATATGAGAAAAGAAATGGCTGAGAACTATTCTTTGGGATTCTGCACAGTTACTCTACAGTATTTAACAGCCATTTAAAAAGCTCTGTTTTGTAAGGTGTAACATCACACACATACATTTTGGGTATTTTATAAATAAATTTTATTATGAAAATAGATGCATGCATCAAAATAGATGGGGTTCTATGATTTTCTATGGCTAGAAAAGTGACACTATGATTCTTTCTCTTGCAGTCTTCTGTGCTTCCAAAACTTTCTTTTGGAAGTTCTGCTTTAGCAAGATTAACCGGACATGGCAAAAGTGACCTCTCCACCAGTTTTTTTCCAACAGGATTCTAGCATATTCAGAATGGTCACTCTGAATTCTCTCATCACTTTATTTAGGCTGAGGTCACACAGCAAATGGCATCATAAAGTAGTATATCTCATTTTAGCTTAGCCTGGTATGTGACCTCAGTCTCTGCAGTTTGTGACTCTGTATTTTATGAATCTAGAAAATGAGATCAACTGAATAAAACAATTTAGGGTTGAGGGGAAGATGGCCAAATCTGTAATATCCAAATGTTTTCTACATTATTCTGGGAAGACCAATACAGTAGTGTTTTAATATTTTTCTCTTATTCTAGGACCGTGATGGCGAACCTATGGCATGTGTGCCACAGGTGGCACGCAGAGCCATATCTGCGGGCACGCGAGTGTTGCCCTAGCTCAGCTCCAGTATGGACACGTGCGAAGGCCAGCTGATTTTCGGGCCTTTCAGGCCCATCGGAAGTCAGGAAATGGGCCATTTCCAGTCTCCAGAGGGGTGGGGAAGGCCGTTTTTGCCCTCCCCAGGCTCCAAGAAAGCCTCTGGAGCCTGGGGAGGGAGAAAAATGGGCCTACAGGGCCCACTGGTAACCTTTTTGCCATTGGGTGCCAAAAGCAGGTGGAGTGCAGAGGGGTCACGCACACATGCGCGGGGCAGCATTGAATTATGGGTGTGGGCACGCTCACGCACAACCTCCCTGTTCTCCCCCCACTTTTGGCACACGATGGCAAAAAGGTTAGCCATCACTGTTCTATGATATTTTCTTTCAGTATCCCAAGTTCCACCGCTTGGTATAAGAATTAAAGGAACTAAAGTGAGGTGCACATGACAAGGATTTTGTAATTTGTTAACTAACACAGTTTGTATTTTAATTTGACTTATTGTCTATGTTCAGGCTCATTACAGATTGGAATCTTTGAAAACTTTTGTCCTATGGTTGTATGGATTGATTAGATAGCTTTTAACATTCCTAAACTGAAAAGATAATTTACAGAAGGATGTCTGGATAATATCTTCTGATAAGAAGTTTCTTAGTGTCAACCAATATCTGGTTATCTAAATTCAAACAAACTTTGTGGTGGATTTACAATGCAAGGAGGGATTTTTATCTTGTCCAACCAACTTTCCTTCATTTTTCTTTGTTGTGTTAACTATAAAAAGGAACATAACATAGGGCTCAAGGTTCTCTCTCCTTTTACATAGAGAGATCCCACTTTATCAGGGTCCCCTGATAAACTGCTTTTAAAGGATCTTCCAACTCGGTTGCTTATTGGGAAGTTAAACCAAGGTAGAACCTAGGGCCAGATTTGCCTATCAAAAGACAGCAAAGTTTTGTTAGTAATTTGGAAATGTGGAAAGAGGGAGAGTTGTAGTTGCTATTCATCTCAGCTTTCTCCCCAATACAGTGGAGGAATTGCCCACTCTTTCCTTCTACCAGCCCTTGAACCTGGATGCTTCTAAGGCAAAAACTGTAGAAATTTCCATAGCCTCATCCACAAGTTTTAAAAGTCAGATCTTCCATGCAAGGGTGGACCTCTTTCTCCAGGCTCTGCAAACAGACACAATCAAGCAGATCACCTCCTATGGGCCTCATAAATATTTTAGACTTAATTAGTTCTTGTGGTATGGGGAAAGTGCAGTATTTATTCATTCATCTTTGTTGAGGACTTCCAACGGGAAGGTCTAGAAGAGCCTTTTCTCCATTGTCACTGGAGCAGATATCCACCTCTATCCTTTTGGCCTTCCAAAAGGGCTTTGAAACCTGGCTCTACCAGTTGACCTGTTGCTGTTATGGGGGTGCTCCATGCTGGAAATGACTGACAGGGTGACAAAACTTCACCCCTATCCTATCTGTCCTCTTGGTTTTTAGTCCCTATTTCTTATTAATTATAAATGTTTTTATACTTACCTTTTTATCATTTGGTAAGCTACCCAGTCACTTCACTAGTGAGATGAGCAGCATATAAATTTAATAAACAGAATAAATTAAAAAACAAATCCTTTGCATTTGTCATCCTTTTCAGAGGCATGTGTCTTTCTTAATCTCTGGTCTATCAGATGCCCAGGAGCTTGAGGTTTCTGAGCACTATCTTAGCAGTTCCTAGCACTGCACTCTTATGGATAGAGAGCTCCAACATTGTTCCTGGAATACGTTGGAACCACTCTCCCAGTTTAGGAATCTCAGCCCCAAGTACTTCTACCATCACTGGACCATTTAGGCCAGTGATGGCAAACTTTCTGGTGCCCAAACTGGAACTCGGTTGCATGCGCATGCATGTGCTGGAGCGCTGGAAACGAGAAACTAGCTGGCTGATGTGCACGTGCACGCTTGCTAGCTGGTCTTTGGGTTTCCAGCATGGGCATGCGTGCCAGCCAGCTGGTCTTCCCGTGCCAGAGCATTGGAAACCTGAAGACCAGCTGGCTGGCACACGCATGTGAATCAGACTGCATGTGTGCTCCAGCCAGGCTGAAAACGCCCAAAAAATGGCCAGAAAACCACCAAAAAACAGGCATGCATGCGCTGGCCAACTGGTCTTTGGGTTTCCAGTGCATGGGAAGACCAGCTGGCTGGCGTGCATACCAGAAACCCAAAGAGCAGCTGGCGACGGCTTGCGTGCCCACAGAGAGGGCTCTGTGTGCCACCTCTGGCACGTGTGCCATTGGTTCGCCATCATGGAATTAGGTCTTTACTTTCCACATCTTCTCTAGTTCTTTCTTTCTGATACTTCTCCAGCTTCTCATACTCCTTCCTGATGTTGTAGAAATAAGGGTGACTGGCTCTTCTCGTTTGTTCTGGAGCAGCTTCTATTCCCCACTGTCAGCCCCTCTAGGAATACCAGAAAATCAATTCCACAGGGAGAGCAGAACTATACTTTATTGAGATAGGCTATAATAACAGAACCTTGCAAACCTGATTGTGCTTCTCCTCTCCTCCCTTTTATTTCCCAAATAATTTGCCTGAGTCTCTTCAAAATATTATTTCTCAGAACTTAAAAAGCTCTCTTTACTTAGGTAATATATCGTGCATATTTCTGTCAGTTTATATTTTACACCCATGAAAAGGCTGCCTTGCACATAATGTAATTGCAAATAATTTCTTTTCCTTGTGGCAGATGAACAAGTTAACCAAAGTTCATGTTTTTTGTTTCCATATCTGTCTTTTGGATCTTGATTACAGTAGTTTTATCAGATAGTGATAACACGTCAAACCTTTAGTAGGAAAGGCATACTGTATTAAATAACTGAATTTGGGAAATGGATTAAGTAACTGAAATTATACAGTATAATCCCAAATTTTGCCAGTTACCTTAATCTTCTCCATCAGTGGTAATTTTTCTCCACATGTTGAAAAAAAATGAATGACTTCTTTGCTATTCATAGAATGAAACGACAGGACATATAGAAGAAAGCAATTAGAAAAACTAGATTGAAGGCATAGGAACAAAAAGATTGAGTAGTTATCAATGTAAAGTAGCAATGCAAAAGAAATAAGGGGGATCCCTCCCCCCAAAGTATGGTCAGAAAGAAGCATGCAGTGACAGCGAATTATAGGAATAGAAAATTACCAAAAGTTCAGAGAGAAAACCAGGAAAAGTTAATAATATGGAAATCAATTTAAGAGGCTCAATAGCAGCAATAGTACCTCACACAAAAATAGTTGTCTTAAAATAAGCTTTTTCAATGTCAAACGATTCCTCAGTTGAAAGGAATGAGTGTAACCGTGGTCAACAAAGGATTTAAAAAAATAAATGACAGCATGAAGGGGAAAAACCCAAAGTTTCTTTTTAAAAGCTTGAGAAAAGCTTTGGAATGAATAGAATCTAGAGCAGTTGGATAAAGATATGGAAATACAATGCAGCCATCAAGAAAACTAGCCAAGTCTCTCCAGTAATACAAGACTACACATTGATTTGCAAGTATCACAAAGCATCATTTGAAAAGAAGTATATTACTCAGGCCATTTACACAAGAAAAATGATTCATTACATAGAACACTTTTTTTCTGTGTCTCAAACCATTATTTTGTGCTCCATCATTGCCATAGTGATTTACAAATCATGTAAAATAATTTGTCTAAGTGCTTTAGAAAAAGGTACATTATCACTTAAAGAGGATGCAATGTTTTCCAGTACTGTGCAAAGACATTTTTATTTTGTTCCCTGATATTATTTTGCTGCTTTGCTTTGTGTGATTGACCTTATTTTAATTGTACTTTAATACAATAAAATATTCCATGCTTTGGCAACCTTTTGTATCATGGAATGACATATGAACCATACAAAACACATTTTTAATGCACATATGTATATACATATATACACACACTCCTTCACACCTCCATATGAATATGATACCTTGCCACAACAAACATTTAAAGTTATTTAAGTCTTGAAGCTGGAAAATTAAATGCAGGAGGCATGCTTTCATGGTACAGGTAGTCCTTTTAAGTGAATCTGGCTTCCCCATTGACTTTGCTTGTTAGGAAGTTGCAAAAAGTACTCACATAATCAGAAATACATGCCAGTTTCCAAGTATCCAAATTTTGATCATGTGACCATGGGGATGCTGCAACGATTAATGGTCATAAGTCACTGTTTTCAGTGCCATTGTAACTTTGCATGGTTACTAAACAAATGGCTGCAGGTTGAGAACTTCCTGCAATCTCTTTCTCATGCCAGTAGTTCTGTACTGAAATTCATGCCTACTCAGAAAGCAATATTCATTCCTCTGCACACAGTAATGCATAAGAACGTTTCCTAGAGAATGGGATAATAAGCAGCTCAAATAATAAACATGGAAGAAAGAGATTCCAGGGAGTCCTAAAAATATTGCTAAAGGCCTAGGCCGTAGATGAAGACTCAGGCCAACTGTGGGTTTCAAAGATAAAAAAGAAATGCAGTCAGTTGAAGCAGAGATCATACTGCTTTGCCTGCAGTTGTATGAGTAAGAGCATTCTTTTTTGTCTATAGTTTCAAAGTTTGCAAAACTTAAGTTGTCTTAACTGAATTAGCAGCTTCTTTATTTTAGTAATTTACTAAGAGCTACATATTTGCAGTCAAAAATAGTTTTTTTTACTGGAATGCTTTTATAGAATAATGAGCAATAATAGCAACACAGAACTTCAGAATCCCTTAAATTCAGTTGAAGAATGAATGTTTTTTTATACAGTGATACAGACTATACACTTCCTTCTTCCCTCCATAATTCTTTCCTCCACTACTTTATCAATAGCTGTAGGAAACTATTTAAATTATAAATAACATTATCAATTTGCTATACATATATATATACACACACACACACTCACTTATATATACATTATTTAAAAAAACAGATGAAATACTGACAAGTATCTGATTCCATATAGGTTCCTTCGTAAGAGCAACAATGAGGTTTGTGGGTCGGATATTGACAGTATAGTTAATTCTTGACTGAAAGTCATATGTTTGCCAGGCCCTCTGGATACTTTTGGTGGAACTTTGCATGTGCCTCCCTGGAGTTTGACAGCAGGATGCACTTCAAAGCTATATACACAATACATTCCACTGAAATCATACAGCTGCTAGCTTTGCTGTTATCCTGAAGTGGTGTCCACAAGGACGTTCATCTCCAAGTCAAGTGCGGTGTTTGAGGATGATGGGAACTGCATAAGACAGAAAAACGCCATCTTTAAATCACTTATAAAAATAAGTAAACTAACTAGTTTCAACCCTAAAACACCTATCACTTCTAGTCACTGGAAGTCATCTTTACAGTTACAATACTGAATTTACTTACTGTGGTAAGTCATGGCTTGCTTAACTAGTTATCTTAATGACTTATAACTAAATAGGTTAACATAATATAAATAATAAATTAGGGTTTATAAAGCATTGCAGCTAAATTCACCTAATAAACTCCAGACAAGAAAATTACATAAACCTAATTAGTTATTCCTAAAAAGTGTTTAATTCTGGCTAAATGGTTCCCGTTTATTCTTAAAGCAGACACAATTCACATCTGAACATTACAGGGAGTGTAATGTATTTGGGAGTGTCCCAAATATTCTAATATTAAGAGTGTATCCTTATTAAAGCGAAAGATCTGGAGCAAACTTTACATCAATGAATTCTGTTGACTTTACAACAGAAGGAGCCAAATATCAAAGCAGAAAGACTGAAGAAAAAGGTAAGTTTTCTTTTTACCAATCAAGAATGTCATCAGACTATTTCAAAGTACTAACATCAATGCAGAACATTTTATTTACTAATTTTATTGTATTTAGAAGAATATCAGAAAGGAATACGCACCAATAATGATTAGCAAGACAACAACAGCAACCAAAGCCACAATTGCCTTCATCTGCAAATTAACACACATAAAAGTATGTAATTAATTCCCAATTTTAGACACAATTGATCAGCTTAATCCTGGTTTAATGCATGCCAATAATGAGTGTACTCAGATAATTCAAAGTGGTTACACAGTTTCAAAATAGCTTAATCTGGCCTAGCCTCAAAGGTCAAAATCAGGTTAAACCAGAACGTGGGTACAGGTAGTTCCCGGTTCAACAATTGTTCAAAGTTATAATGGTGTTGAATGAGAGGACCTATAACCATTCCTTGCAATAGTGGCTGCTGCAGCATCTCCATAATCATGTAATTGCAAACTTGGTACTTGCAATTACAACCGCTGCAGTGTCCTGTGGTTGCCTGATTATCATTTGAAATATTAACTATTGGCTTCCAACAAAGTCAATGAGAAAGCTGGAAGGAGGTTGCAAGCTGTGATCATATGACCACAGGACATGTGGGATTCACCTAATGGTGGGAACTGGGACTGCTGCAATTGCCACTGTAAGTCACTATCACACACCATACTTTATGAACACGTTGCTTAGTGACAGAGTTGCCATGGTCAATTGCCATAGTTAATCAATGCCTAGCTGTATTTATTATGGCTATTTAACAATCTAGATTTGAAGGGGGAAAGTTTATTCAGAGCATATCAAGATGCTTATATCATACTAAGCAGCAATTATTTCAAAAAGCTGTATCTTTTCCTGTGCTCATTGGCTTGCCTGCACTTGGAAGCATCCTTCAAATTGAGATCATGGCAGGCATAATGCACTTTTAGACACTGAAGTTTGAATGAAGTAAATCAATAAAGCATGGTTGCTTTTAAGCAGTAAACCAGAGTTTGCAATTGTACTACTGATTACAAGATACTGTATAGACAGTTTTTGTGTGTGGTTTCTTGACATAAGTGTTTTTTTTTTGGCTGAATATTCACAGAATTGCAAGACATAGAGTCTGCAATTAGACCTTCTTGGGAAGGTGGCAGACTGAAGACAGCTCTATGAAAAGCAGAGCTGATGTTTGCACCATAAACAATGAGTAGATTGGATCTTTTGAACTTCTCTGGACAAAGAGAGGATGTGGGATTGCCCAAGCCGTTTTCCTTACAGTTGATCCTTACTAGGAGACAGTAAGTCAGCAGTCTTCAGAGGGTGGGAGAATTGGGAGGCAAGGGAATTTGCCATAGTTGCACACAAGCTTTTTAAAGGAATTTTGCACTTCTCTTGCTAATCACTTTTAAAAGCTGTCTATTAATTGCTTCAAAGAAGTTAGATGCTTTCAAAGTGACAAGATTGCAAACATGTTAGTGTCTTCAATACTTTATATAAGGAAATGAAGATGTATCTTTACAACCTTTAAGAATTTAAAATAAACAGCAAAAAGCAAGACAAGATTTTAGCTATAGAAAGTTTTAAACATATTAAGGGCTCAAAAATGTGGGAAAATTGGATTTTGAATATTAAGACTCTGATATTGCACCAAAACTTTGAATCAATTATATGCTATGATGTGTCTCCCTTGTAGTGGAAAAATGTTGTGTATTGGGTTTGTCTACACTTAATGTAGTGTTTAAGGGGTTTTCCCCCTACAGTTACTATAGAATTAAGGGGCATGCGTGAGGTGGGGTTTTTTTTAACGGAGAAATGCTCCTGTCCTCCTTAGTTTTTTTGTTTACACTAGCATACCAGGATCATTTTATGCCTTTTAAATAAATATTATTATAGGGCTCTGTTTGGACTTTTCACTGATATCTGGACTGGAGATGTTGTTTTGGAATTATCTATATGTTATCTAGAATTTTAGACTTTATTAACATTTTATCTTGGCAGTCTAGGCCTCTTTTCTAATTTTAGGAAAGAATGATTTTCTTCTTAGCCAAGATAATTTCTTTTGGTATGCAAGAACTTGCCTTTTCAGAACTAAACAACAGACAGTATATTCTGAAAGTCTTTGAATGTGCTTACAAGTTTTAAGAAAGATACAAATCCACCTGGGAAAGGGTATAACATAATGCATAAATTTGCCACTTGTGGAATGTTATCTAGAATTAATGTTTTCTATTGTTCAATTCTCACATGTAATCAGTGTCTTTTATTATTTGATCAGTTGCTTCCTGACATTTGTTTCTGTACTCTATAAAAAGACTTGACTCTCCCTGTTAATAAATAACTATGGTATAAAATATAAATATTTGCTTTGCCTATATTACTTGATTTGTATTTTCATGTGGATGAAGAAGCTCCTTTGCAAAGATAAGAAATCCCTCAAATTAGGGATCAGATCCATGCTAAAATTGGGTTGCCTGATTTCTAGGCAACATAAAGTTAAGACTTGAGTTATGAGATGAAGAGTTTTATATTTATTAATTAAGAAGTGAAGAAATTATGAAACTTGTGATGAGAGTGAGAAGTTATTTTCTTAGGGTTTTTTTACTCTTTTTCTTTTTTTGCATCTTTTTTCTTTTCTTCTTCTTCAGTTGGTATTATCTTTTATTGTTCTAACTAAACCTTTTAATAAAAATTATTTTAAAAGATAAAATTGAAAGGTATAGAAAGGTAAAAGAAATAAACCGAACTGGTCAAATAAACCACAATTGCAATATCTCACCAGGCTCAAGGCTGACACAGCCTTCCATCCTTCTGAGGTAGGTAAAATGAGGACCCGGATTGTGGGGGCAATAAAATGACTTTGTATAAAAAAAAGAACACTGCTGGGGGGGGGGGCAAAAGCCCTACTAAGCAGGTATATACAGAAGTGTGAAGGCTATTGCTTAATGCATTGTAAGCCACCCTGAGTCTCTGGAGAAGGGTGGCATATAAATCGAACCAATAAATAAATAAATCGAACCAATAAATATTTAGGAAACAAAATAAGCCTTACCTTGCAGCCTCGCCACCACATTTGTCTTCTGAGCTGTTTGGATCTGTTACTAAAAGCTGTTGCGTTATCTGATAAGCTTTCTGCATCAGATAAAGAGACAGAGAAATGGAATTGAACTATCTACTATAGTGGTGAGATAAAGCTTTTGCCTCTACCCTGATTAAAAAAAAACCCAATCAAGGGTCTTGAACAGATACAGAGAATTCTGCACGATTTCTTTCCTTATAGGAAATCCAAGAAAAACAACCAAGGTTGCTGTTCTAGGTAGTTTTTGTTCAGCAATCATTCAAAATTAGGACAGTGCTGAAGTAGGATTTAAACATGGGTCCTCATGGTTGCAACTTTCAGTGTTCCTGCAGTCACATGACTGCAATTCAGATGAATAGAGATTGGCTTGCAATTACAAGAACATAGAAATCTGTGCTCACGTGTTTGCCATTTGCAACCTTCAGTGCTGGCTTCTAACAAGCAATGGGGAAAGCAGCAGAAGATTGTGAATGGCAATCAGGATGCTGCAAACAAGCAAGATTTGTCTACAACAGCAACTGGGATGGCCAGAACATAAATCAGCTGGTCATGCAACATTGCATCTTACCACTGCATTGTTTAGCAATGGAGTTTTCAATCCCAATTACCATTGGCAAGCAAGGACTACATGTATATATTACTAACAAGCTCTCTTGTAAATCATTAAAATTACTAAATGTTTGGAAATGAAGACGAAGTTGTTCAGTAGAACTTTTGAATTAAGAGACACTGCTACTTATTTACTGGTTGTCACATCTTGATAGTTATTGTGGATGATTTTAATCTATTCCATTTTAATTTTTTAATTTTCAATATTTATTATAATATAAATGTTTTAATGTACTTGACACTACAAGCCACCAAGAATCTTTTAATTACTGTGGATGGGAATGTAACAAATAAAGATCATTTACAGAATTGCATCCCAATAATAAAAGACATAATCAAGGTAGTAAATCTCATGATGCCCTCTAGCAGGCTGTAATCTGCAACTGTAAGGGAGCACTGACAAACAAGAGAAATGACTCATCTGTAGCACAAGAATGGGAGGTCTATTTCCTATGATTAGCTGTTTTTTGTCTCTCCACATTACATTTAGCAGCAAGGACTACCTTTTCATAGATCTATGATACTCAGAGCCATTTTTCTTAGAGAGCATGATGAACTGAGCTTTTTTAAAAAAAATTCTCCCATGAATAAGCTAGCTCTAAAACAGACACAACGGTATCACTGTTATGTACCCAGGATCCCATGCATGTAACAGGGAACCTAAGAAATAAGAATAGATAATGAAAACCAAGTATGCTGAGATCAGGTAATATGAGAGACATGGTGTTCCTGGAACTCAGTTTCACCTTCTAAAAGGGAAGAGGAAAAGTACCAACCTGACTTATCTTGCAAATCATCCAGCCGCTCTCCTCTCTCTATCACCTTGGTGATATTTTCTTGCATGACATCAATAACTTCATCAACCTGGTTTTGAACTCTAGTTTAAAAATATACATAAGGATGTATCACATGACCAAGGAATTTATCATCAGTACCAGAAAATGTTACTGACTGATATCCTGCACATGTAGTCTAGATGGTGAGTGGGAATGATGGGAGTTGTAGCCCAATTTATTCAACAGCTCTGAGTCTGAATTGAGTGTGATATAGTTAATATCAAATATTTTAGTGTGCAAAGTCTTTACATTCTTTATATAATTGTTAAAGAATAGCAATATGTCAATTTATTTTTTCAAATAAGCATCTGAATTGATAATTATCTGCCTAAGTCCAATATTGAATCATGATTAAGGCAGAACTTGAATTGAACTCAACTTATTGAATAAATTGAAAAAATTGCAAGCAAGCATGTAGAGAATATATCAAAGTATAATACTTGTTAGATCCCCACTAACCACACTGCTCATCCTTTCTTGAATTCTCAAGTGCATATTTATGCCCACAATAGTCTCACAAGCAATATTTTAGATATTCTGGCATCTTTGTAGGTAAGAATAAGAATCTTGAATTGTGACTAAAAAAAAAAGCATCACAACAGTTGTTATGAAGCTAATATACACTGATCAAACAGCATTGATAACCAAACCAGTTATTATTTTGTATACTGCAACAATCTAAATAAGTTTACGGTGGTCAAATTTGCCTTCTGTAGGAAGATACTGGTACATAGAAATCATGATTTGCCTTTTAAACGCAGAATAAGTTAGATGGATGTGACATATAGGAACTTGCAGAGTCTTTGCAATACCTTCCCTCCTTCATCTCTGACCATAAAAAAAAATACTGTCAGACAGTTTTAAGAAAGGGGGGAAAACATTTGGAAGCCAATGTACTTTTTGATAAGAGCAGAGTCAAGACTGGCCCAAGAGAAGTTTTTCCTTTAACAAAAGTACGTTTCACAAAATACAGTAAAGAACTAACTTGTTCTTTCATGACTGACCAACAGAAAATGGCAAAGAATCCGTCAAAGCGGTATAAAATACTTCTGGCATTCACAACTTTGTGCCTACCCAGACACAATGTCAGCTCCAAAAGCACATCAATCTCTTCATTACGCCTTATCAATATATGAAACTCCATCCAAAACAGCAATAGCTCCAGATTAAAGAAACTCATTTAATGACTATAGTGTCCCATTTGGGTTTCCCTACATGAAGACTTAGTTTAATAATTCACACTTAGTCTATCATTGCATCCAACATTCAAAACTTTCAGAGCACCCGTTAAAAAAGATACTGAGCTGTGGATCATCAATATAGTGATATTAATTTCTTCGTTGGACTTCTACCAGTCAAGTTAAAACTAGACCAAAATGTGACACTTCAAACTCACATTCCTAGTGTCTAGTAACCTAGATTCCAAACTGATAGGTTGTTTCCTGCATACCATCCCATCAAATACAACGAAGATTATAACAGGCAAAGGAAATGGCAATTAGTAACATAATTGGTCATTACTTCATTTCCTGTATTCCTCATTGCATAAAGCTGTGTTAGCAATTAGATGTCACATCTTCTATTGACTCTACAAGAGAGATTCTTGGCATGTTGGGGAAAAGAATAAAACTAAGGCATAAAATAAGATGATAATACTCTTGACAGGGTAGAGCTCCTTGTCTTTAATAACTGTGATATGGGAATACATCAAAATATCGCACTTCCTTTGCCTTTTTTATATATCACTGAGAGTGAAGGAATAAAAATTATGCATTTGGAACAGTCTAAGAATTACAGGCAGGCTGTCTTCTTCAGTTATAAAGTATTTGCCCATATCCGATATATGTAAAAACAAATATATAACTTTCATATATATGGAATATGTATGGAAGCAGTTAAAAAAGAAATAAAGAAAATCAGTTAGTGATTGTCTTGTTTAGCAAATGTTCAGTTATGACAGTGATACAACTCTGCAACTATTCCTTGTGTTTATGACCTTTGCAGGTCTGTAAAACAAAGGAAAGAAAGATCATAAGCACAGTCACAGATCAGTTAGCAGCCACTTCGCTTAATAACTGAGTTGTCACAACTAAACAAGGACTACAGTACTTGTATTTTTAGAAGGCTATGGATTCTGTCCTGCATTACAGTAAATACTGTATATAAGATGTTGGCTCAAGGGAATTAAACTGAAAAATGTGCAATGAAGTAGGATAGTTTTTCTAATCCCCAATAAAAGTAACTATTAATTAGGACTTTGCCAAAGCATACAGCATAAATTCCAATTGTTACTCCGCTATAATTGGTAGTTATTATTTTCCTACTTTTAATTAATTTTCCTTATCACTTTGAGTTTATTTATTTATATTCTCCTGTGAAATTGTATAGTGAAAAGAATTTATGCACAAAAAAAGAGAGACATTGTCTTAAAGAAAGATATATATATGTGTGTGTGTGGGGGTCTTTGGTTGTTCGGGTTTTCTCCCGCGTAAAATTGGAAGTACTTCCAATTTTACGCGGGAGAAACCCGAACAACCAAAGATCTACATACAAACACCCGCGAAAACCTCAGAAAACACACACACACACACATATATTTATTTATTTATTTAAATATTAAAGTACTGAAAGAAATGTGACTTTTCCAAAAGACAATGTTCATTATTTTATGAACAGGCTCTAGTCTAGGAAACAGTCATTCATTTCACCTAATAATGTCACCTGATCGCAGAACAGTTATATTAATGGGACATGAAAATAAAGCAAAAATACATTTTGCTTGCCACAAAGTACTTACTGTCTGATCTTGTCATTCTTGGGTCCAAACCTTGGACCTGACGGCCCTCTCCTACAAAATGATTAAAGTTAAATTGTTACCTTTTCCTCCTAGGATGAGTGGCAAATTATATGGCTGATTAACAGACAGATATTTGAAATTTGAAAGCATTATATATTCAGAAGAAACAGTCCACTCCTGGAAGCTATGTAAAGACATCTGGCAGAGTTTTCAGCCTTACATTGAAGAGTTTGTAGTGGTTATTATTGACAATCAATCATAGTAAGTTGTGCAATACTTTGCCTGGTATTTATAAGGAACCCTTGAGATCAAAGCACATAGAACAGGCAGAAACAATGGTGCATGAGATTTAGGATTTGATAGTTATCCCTACTCTGTTTTGGAAACACTTACAAGAAAAAGTCCTCTTCTTCATCTGAATCTTCCTCTAGGAGGTTTCTCTGCAAACACAGAAGATTGATACATCTATGAAAAAGAATATTTCTACTAATGGGTATTTTCATTCAAAAAGAAATTTCAAAAGAATATTTCTAGACTGAATCATTAATCAATGTCAGAATTTAATGCCATTGACACAATGTATGGCAGTGGTCCCCAACCTTTTTGGTATCTGGGACCAATTTTGTGGAAGACCATTTTTCCATGGGCCGGGGGTGGGGTGAGTACACAACCTAGATCATTCTCATGAGCACTTTATGGTAGGGTTTGCATTCCTATGAGAATCCAATGCCCAATGATCTGAGGTGGAGCTGAGGTGGTGATGTGTGTGCTGGGGAGTAGCTGCAAATATAGATGAAACTTCACTCGCTCACCTCCAACTATCCGGCCCAGTTCCTAACAGGCCATGGACCGAAAACTGGTCCATAGCTTAGAGGTTGGGGACCACTGATATATGGTATCTGATATCCACAAAAAGACAATACAAGACAGAATCATTAGGTCTTCCTTTTGAATAAATCATGTTATTGTGAATAAGCCCATCCACACATACGCCTACCTTCAAATTTTTAATCAGAATGCCATGAAAAATGTGTCACCATAGATAAGATGACCTGCATTTTTCATGGTATTTTGGTTAAAAATCTGATGACTTATTTATTTGTGGCTGGATTTGTGAGAATAGATGGGAAATATGTGTACTTTTAAGTACATTCACAGATAAGCCAAACCCAATTTTTGGATGTATGTTGGCACCTAAAATCCTTTATCTGCAAGTGTATATGGTGCTCTGAAAAATTGCTTTGAAAAGTAAAAATAATTAAGAGTGCCAATCTTGGTTTTGTCAAATACCTTATATAGTTTTGTTCTCAAGATTTAAAATAATATATAACCTGTTTCATTGCTTTTCCTTAATATTTGTAGTTTGTTTTGCCAGAATTTCAATCTTTTCCCCTATGATCTTTAAAAAAAATCCTTGGGTGAGGGGGAACTATCAACAGTTATCTCAATCTAACTGTACAAAATGTATACAACTCCCCTAATACTGTCTCATATTTAAAGTGAAGACTGGTTTCATCACTGAACCAATGGAGGATTGAATGGACCCTGCAGGTCATGTATCATCAAGGTCATGAATACAGAAAGGGGTTGATCTGAGTTCCAACAATTTGAGAGACAACAAAGCATTGAAATGAAAGTAGGTACCATCTCAGTGGGAAGGTAACAGGGACATGAAAGGAGCCTCCTCGGGCATCACCTGGGCAACAGTGATGCTACTGGCTAACCCTTACAACTCAGAAGCAACTTGGTAGATGTTTTAGACATGAATGTAGTAGCATCAGTTCTGAATTTGATAAAGAACTGCTTTCTTTAAATATTATACAACTCCTAGCAATTATTTCCAAGAATCTTTGTGGAATTACTACAGCCATTTCATCAGGTCACACATTTAAATCATACCACAATAACTATCCCCTATGCACTCACCCGCTCACTTTTGACTGACCCAGTAACATCATCATCATTGAGGTGGCGCTTGAATTTTGGAGGCATGTTTTCATAACAGTGCTATCTTTTTGTCCTAGAAGGAAGAAAAGACATTCTTGTCATTCTATCAGGTTTTATTTCTCAAATTGTAAGAATTTAATGACTGGCTACAATGATGCCTGCATTAACACTGCAAAACAAATTATTACATGAAAGCAATATGAGGTCTGGGAATTTCCAGTATAGAAGTATCATTTAATAATTCATGAATAGATTATTTTTAAACCACTGCCGAAATATTGTTCAAATCAAGGATTAATTACGTTCAGATTGTAAAACATATCCCTCTTCTAGCTATATAATGAGTATTAATTAAATCCCCATTAGTTCCTAAAGCCTTTTATGCATGCACAAGTTTTGATAAAAAGATTTTAAAATATCACAGGTATTGGTTCTGGTCCTATGAATGGAAGATATAAAGGTTATTTTAAAATAATTTCTTCTATCTCACTAATAAGATAATATGCAACGATTCTTTAATCTGCAAGATTTCAAAGGGCTGGCTAGGAAAAAAAAGTTGGTTTTCTATATACTGAACTGAAAGGGAAAGCCACTAATTCCAATTATGCTTTTGTATTCCCACAGACACCCTTAAACACTTGAGCTAGGATTATTTTTCAACCAAATTATTTGATAAATTTCATTTTCAAAAATGGTCAGATGTAAATTTACAAAGCCTGAAAGTAATGCTTTTCCTACCAATACTCCTCAGGACCTTTCACCTATTTCAAGTGTCCCCCAAAACTCTAATGATGCATCAAAATACCATTTGCAAAATATCGTGAACCATTACATTATTACCATCTACAGTGTCTTGGATACTTAGATTCGGTGAAAAGACAGCACCGTAACTTGCTCACTTACAGGTATCTCAGCATGGAAAGGAAAACATACTGATGCTTTTGTGACCTACAATGGCCAGACTCAGGGTGGCTTAAGGACAAACCCATGTTTTAATCTGAAGCTTAAGTAGCTTCAGGAGTCCCATCTTCCTTAATTGGCGCTGCCAGCATGGAATGTAGCCTTACTGCTTCTGCCCAATCGCCATTACACCTACTTCTATCATTCTTCTATACACACGGCTACACAAGCTGGCCGTTCCCATGTCTTTTACATACATGTCTATCCAATCCTACCTCTTTTAACATGTTTTTTTAAATCTACCTCCCCCCCCCCCCAGTTTACAGCATCCCACCTCGACACTGGCTTTCAAATAAACTGCTCCTCCTCTATGAGCCCTTTTCCTTCATCTCTCACTCGCGCGGGAGTCTTAGTTCTCCAGCTGTCCATCCCGCTCTTCCCATAAGCCCCCCCTCCGCGAGGCACTCGTCCTCTCCGAGCTGCGCAGCCTTGCCAGTTTCTTTCCCTATTGGCCATTTCGCCGTTCCTGCCTCGCCGCCGGGATACTCGCTTTCTCTCCTCCCAAAGGGATCTTCGGCTTCCCACGAGCCAGCGCCCACCAAACTCGAGGGCCTCTTCTTATCATCCGCCCCCCGCTCGCCTTCATTTATTTCCTCGCTCACCTGCTTCCCTTTCAGGCCGGTGCGGAAATGGCCGGTCCGAGGAAGAGGAGGAGTTGCCGTCGTCGTCGTCAGCTGTTGCTCCATCGATCGCTCGGCGCGCCTACTCAGGGGTGGAGCCGAGCGCCTAGGATATCGATGAAGGCGCCGGTGACGTGAGCCCTCTCGGCTACCCTAGTAGCGATTCTCGCCTGCTGACTGGCGAGCGGTGCTGAAGCTGAAGGAAGCGGGGCGAGCAGACGGCAAGAGTGAGATCTGGAACACCGAGTGACTTTCTTTTATAGCAGAGGTCTTCAAACTTGGCAGCTTTAAGACTTGTGGACTTCAACTCCCAGAATTCTCCAGCCCGCTATGCTTAATAAATTAAGGAAGCTATGCTGGCTAGAGAATTCTGGGAATTGAAGTCCACAAGTCTTACAGCTGCCAAGTTTGGGGACCCCTGCTTTATAGCCTGTAATCTTCCTTCTGACCAATGGAAAAGGCCGCGTCTGTGTTAATTAAGGGTAAATGGGTTTACTAATCCCGTAAACCTAGTTTTCTGAATTCGCCATGGTCAACTTTCTTCACGTGACGTGTTAGAACTGTATTTCTACAGTGGCTGCATTGAGAGGATTTGGTGTCTCGGACCTAGGCAAAATATATTGTGATGTAGTGCAGTATATGAATTGGGTGCGCGGTTTCACTTGTATACCGACGAATAGTTTACTGGTTTGAGTCCATGAATGTAGAAGACATGTAAACAAATAAAATGGCTTTGTTATCCCTTTGTCTACTTTTTACTTTAGCCCAGTTTTTAATAGTTTTTTACTTTTTAATTGTTAATCATTATGATTTTTAGGAATTCATTTTAACTTGTAAACCGCCCAGAATCACTTGTTTATTTATTTATTTATTTATTAAATTTATATACCGCCCTTCTGCCAAAGGACTCAGGGCGGTGAACAGCCATCAAATAAAACAGCACAATA
>JANHZT010003124.1:162222-182306 GCA_032468215.1 Stegonotus admiraltiensis
CGCTCTCTACATGGGGCTCCCCTTGAGGAGCACCCGGAGGCTCCAACTGGTCCAGAATGCGGCCGCGTGGGTAATTGCGGGAGCAAGTCGATGCTCCCATGTAACACCTCTCCTGCGCGAGCTGCACTGGCTCCTGGTGGTCTTCTTCCAGATGTAGAGAAAGTTATTCAGCTAGTTGAAATCAGGAGCTCATCAGCTGTCATAGTCAAGTTTTTTGGCAAGAAAAAAGTCCAATCCAAATTAAACATTGAAGGGAAATAGTACAATACTAAGAATCTAAAAGAATAAGCAAAAACTAGTTGGAATATAAGACTCACTTCTTCCAAAATATAAACTACTGTTTAAACATATATGATGCAATCCTGAGGTCAGATTGTGCTTAAATAACAATTTTTTGATCTCAACAAATATTCAGTTGCTGTTGTTTTAATTTCTGAGAGTGTGTAACACAGACAGACTGGGGTAATATGCAAGGTCTGTTCATAAGAAATTAATCTGTTTCAATACATAAGATCCATCATAAGTATTAGATGAACTTAGTAAGACAGTTTAGAGTATTAGTATCTACCCTAATTATCATACTAATTACATTAGTATGCTGAAGTGTTTGTGCATAGACAGGTAAAGCTTACAACAGTTCATTTAGTGACTGTTTAAAGTTAAAACAGCACTGAAAAAAGTGATTTATGACTGTTTTTCACACTTAAAACCATTGAAGCATTCCCATGGTCACATGATCAAAATACAGACTCTTCGCAATTATTTATATTTATGACAGTTGAACTGTCTCAGGGTCATGTAATGTTGTGACAAGCAAAGTCAATGGGAAAGCCAGCGTAGTTAGATAACTTAGCAACTGTAGTGATTCACTTAACAACTGTGTCAAGAAAGGTCGTAAAGTGGGGCAAAATTCACTTAACAAATGTTTCATATAGGAACAGAAATGTTGGCTCAATTGAGGTCATAAATCAAGGACTACCTATATTTTGTACTAAGCCTATTAAAGCAGGTAGAGATTTGACTATCACAGAAGATGTTTCCAATAAACTATCTGGTTCTGTTTCTTGTATTTTAGTAGCACTTATGTGGAATTCTAATTTTCAAGAAATCTATTAATATTAGGAGCCATGATTTCTTAACTCGGTTGTTCTGGATCACTCTGCTTTCTATTTTTCTATTACTTAATGTAGCAGAAGTGACACTTTCATGGATTCAAGAGGCTTTAGAACAGAGTTCCACAACCTTTGCAGACCGGTGGGTGGGTGGAGAGGAATGGTTCCATGAGAGAAGCCAGCAGGCATGCATATGTGCAGCTCCATTTGCGTGTGCACATGCTCGCCCACTGCTTATGCAAGTGGGGATGCATGCATTTGCTCACTCACCAGCTGGTTCCATGGCCCAGTTCCAAACAGCTCAGCCATCGCCCGGGGGTTGAGGACCCCTGCTTTAGAATATACTAGGATAAAAAATAGAGTATAATCTATGAAGATTGAAGTGATTGTCTCCAAAATTCATGCTAAAGATTGGGATCCTTAAAGAAGGGGGAATTAATAAAGTTAGTGCTTTCATTTTCCAATATCTATTTTTCTGAAGAAAGTATTCTAGATGGACATGATACTTTACTTCTGTTAGTGTTCCAAATGAAACCTCTGGGTTGTAACTCATAGTTTGTGAGTATAAAAAAATAAGCATAGGCTATGCTTTGTTATTTTGTATGAGAGTCACCTTGATTCTTGGTATTTCATTTCTGCATAAATCAAGTGCATACATTCAGTATCTCTTTGTTTAATGATTTCCAGACTGGCTCTAGGTTTCACGATAGAAATGTTCATTATTACCTTTGTAATTTTCCTTAAATCACTTCAAAATTTGTGCCACCTGAGCAGTGTTTCTCCCTTCAGTTTTCAAGCTATAAAATGTTGGCAATTTTTAAAGAACAATCTTGCATTTATTTATTTATTTTGTTCCCACCTACAATTTTCTTATCTACTTTCCCCTCGTTCCTTCAGTCTTACTACTGTGGATATGAACAGTTTGCCCTTGTGCTCCCTGTATCAAGAAAAGGAGACACTCATTCTCTTATGATATAAATACATTTGTTTAGATATTTCTCTTTTATTTAAGCTATAAATTGGGACATGAGTACCTTTACAGATTTTTTTTTAAAAATTATTGTGCTGAGTGAGAGCAATGCTTTTCTTATGTTAAGTAATATGATTCTTAGTGCTTGCAAGCATGTTGACTTACATTAAGCAACACATGCAGAAGCTATTCTTCACTTGGCTGGTGTTTCATATACTATCATAAATCCATAATAAAATCAAAGGCTTCCTTCCAAATGGCAAGGATGTTCCTAAATATTTTCATTTGGAATATGTAAAATCTTGCAGATATTAATGTAGTGGAAGAGACTTAAACCCATCCCCTCCAATTGTCTTGGGAATTATATAAATTGGGAACCATATTCCAACACATAGTAAGAGCACTAGGTTTCGAATGGTTGTCCTGGAGGATCATCTAGTTTACAAAGATTATGCATATCTCCTGCAAAGGAGTTTTACTGTAAAAGGGTTGAATTATCCTGATTGGAGTGTATGAATAATGCAACAGTGATTCACCATTTGATCGTTATGAAAACATACAGTTTAATGAGTGCTGCAAAAGTCATTTCAGTTGTTTTATACTGAATTTGACACATGGTATACCTCAGAGTTCCCCAACCTTTCCTACTTTTCAGACCAGTGGGAAGGGGAGAGGGATGGGTCCGCCTGAGCAGCAGGCAAGCGTGCATGTGTGCACAGCTCCATTTGCGTGAGTGGTGGGCACACATGCCTGCCATTTATACAAATGGAACATGCACGCATGCGTCCCCTTGTTCACCATTTCCGCAGCCCAGTTCAAAGCAGCTCAAGGCCCAATAGTGGGCTGGGATTTGGGGACCCCGGTATATCTAACTCATTTTCTGCCTTCTACCTCTTATAGTTGTAGTGGACATAAGGTAAAGTAAGGTAAAGTAAGGTAAGGTAAGGTAAGGTAAGGTAAGGTAAGGTAAGGTAAGAATAGGATAGGATAGGATAGGATAGGATAGGATAGGATAGGATAGGATAGGATAGGATAGGATAGGATAGGATAGGATAACCTTTATTGTCATTTTTACTGTGAGCACTCTGACCCACATTAAAAATGAAATTCTGTTGCCTGGTCTCAAAAGGAAGTATATATCTACCCAAACATAGCACACATATACACATGCTATATACATACATAAATATATACCTGCACTGTACATATATATTAATCACTGTCCTTCTTTTAAAAAAATAATTTTATTGAATATACAATTTAAAAACATTAGACTTGGTGTGATGTGTCTTGGTGCGAAGTGTCTTTTCTAACACTTTTTCTTTCATGTATATTACAATATAACATCATGCATGTTCCATATATACTTTTTGTACATTCAATCACACTTTAGTTATATACATATTCCCTTTGTATCTATTCAAATCCAATTTAATTCTATCTAATATTTCTTAATCACTGTCCATTTTGAATATAAAGTGGAAAGAAGAAACTTGAGAGTTCACAAGTTTGATGCTCTATGGAACAAAACTGTGACTGCATCTAGAATTCTGCTTCGGATATCATGAAGCCTCCTCCCAGAAGGTAACAAGGAAAACAGGCCATGAAGATGTTATGTAGCATCCCAGACAATACTGTGAACCCTGCTCAAGCACCACTTATATGTTATGTCCTGGATAGAAGGGAGTGAACTACTAATGATCTTTTCTGCCATCCAAAACCCAAGACCTGTTTAAAAATCCTTTGAATTAAGTTTGCATGATTCAGCTCAATGATGTGAAAATTCAGTTCTGATGATGTTTATATCAAATATGAGATAAACGGCATATAGGTAGCTCTCGAGTTATAATCAGAATTAGAACCAGAAGTTTCATCATTAAATTATGGGATTATTAAGTGCGTTGTGCCCTGTTTTATAATCTTTTTTGCCAGAGTTGTTAAGTGAATAATCTGTCTGTTAAATGAATCCAACTTCTTTTATTGGCTTTACTCTTGGAAGATTTTAAATGGTGATCAGCTGGTACAACTAGACATAGGTGATATGGGTTTTCCAAAGGGCTATTCATATCAGTAGCAGCCATTTGAAAAATTATATTTCTCAAACTACCTTCCATGCTATCCCTTCAGACGGGAGAGAAATCTTGCAGTTCCTGGGGGAAAAAATAGATAAATTGGCAAAGGGAAGAAAATTGAAGGAAAGAGAGATAGATGGGCCTTTGCATTCATAACATAAGAAGAGCCATGTGAAATTATGTGGTATGTTCCTCTAGTAGTTCAGCTCTCTGTTTCTCATCATGTCTATGTTATTAGTTTTTTTTATCCTGCCTTTATTAGCTTTATAAATAAATTAAGACAGAAAATGTCTAATACTTCTCCTTTTTTCCAGACAGCAACCCTGTGAGGTGAATTGGACTTAGAGAGAGTGACTGGCCCAAATTTACCCAGCTAGTTTTCATGGTCGAAATAAGAGTAAACTCACAGTTTTGGGAAACTTGCAGATACCAGTAGTATAGAGAATGATAGTTCTTGTCTCCAGTAACGTCCCAGCAAACAAAAGATTCAAAAGGTGTTAGTAGCCAGTCGATTTACTAAATATGACCTATTGTTTTTTAATACCATCCCTGTTGTCTGTGTCTACCACAATTGCTAGCAGTGAATTCCACTTTTAACTTTGCGTTGTGTGAGAAAGTATTTCTTTCTGTAGGTTACAAATCATTCTGTAGTTATTTTCAGCAGATGAGTTTGAACACTGTGAAAAAGGGAAAAATACTTTCTTTTAACCACTTAACAGTATTATATATCCCTATCAAATCTCTTCTTTCTTTTAATGCAAAGTGCTCCAATTACAGTAAGCTTTCTTTCGGGGACAAGTAGGGAGATCTTCCAACTATCTTTTATAACTTTTTCTAGATATGTGAGATCATTTTTAAACCTCATAATGGTCAAAATGTGGTCTCACCATAGATTTGTATAAAGTTATTATTATATGGAGAATTCTATTTTCAGTTCCATTCTTAATTATTCAAGCTATAAGCCTATCACTTTTACTATGTACTACATAGTGAGTTGCATACTGGGTTGGCACTTTCATCAGGTAGTCCACTATGACTCTAAAATTAGTTAGATTCCATAAAAATATAGATGTTAGATCTATATATTTGGATTTGTTACATCTCATAAATATATAGATGTAGTCTATATATTTATGGATTTCATTTATATCTTTTTTCAGATTTGAATTGCATTGCCTGCTTATTAGATTTTTGCAAACTAATGCCAAAGTTAAACAAAAGTTACACATTTATCTGAAAAGATAACCAATTATATACTTACATTCTTTAAAAAAATTAGATAAATACTGTCTTAGTTTGTTATTACCTTCTTACAGTTTGAAAAAGTTGATTTGCTGTGGGCACCTTCCTATGTCTTCAGCATTGAAGACAAAAGAAAAGGGTATATTAGCCACTGAATCAATTAAATCTGGATCAGAAATAAGCCAAGTCTCCTCCTCCTCCTCCTCCTCCTCCTCAGTTCCTCTGCTTATTTTAGAGTCAATTGAAATTGACTCAGAGGTAGCTTTCCCAATATTTTTGTCTTGTGATTGTAGAAAAACACTTAAAAGGCTGCATGTAAACTTCTGCTTTGATGTGCTGATATGAATCCTACCCAGTAATTTATAAAACTGAATTAGTCAAGTGCTGAATGTGTTACCATGTTTTCTTCAAACTCAGGTTTTGTTTTTTTTCTGATGTGGTATACCTTAATGGAGCTCCTACTATTTTTGCATCTTGCTATTTTCTTATTCCTAATAATTGCTCTGAGAAGGCTGGCTTTGAAATACAGAGTCCTTTTAACATGAGAGGCAAAGACCAATCTGAATGGGGCTCAACAAGCAACAGTTGCTTAGCATTTAAGCATTAATGATTTCTGGCTCGCTCGCTCTCTCCCTCCCTTTGTATTCACATACCAATTAAATGAGGTATGAAACATTTCAGGAATTCTTATTCTTAGAAATACAGTGTATGATTGAACAAGGTTAGCAGAGTTGAAAGCCTAATTGATGACTTTTATTTGTAAAATGAAGTGTTTTTTTTAACTTTGGAATTTTGTGGTCTGTGATCTTTAGCCCTTCATGCTATGAAAGATTTTACAATTTTGGTTTTCTGCAAATCATATTACAGTAAATGTGTTTCTGTTGACTTAGACTCTGTAGGTTTGATATCTACATTGTGATAATAACCTTTTAGTAACAATATCTGACTTAGGTAGGTTTAATTGTCCATCCTCTGCTTAGTGAGGGAAGCTCACTAATATACTAGGCTACATCCTATAAGATAGACCAACTAGCAAACCAATGCTGTGTAAGTTAGTACTACGTTTTTTGTGAAGCTAGAGTAACAGAAGGCATTATCCCCCTTCTATTTTGTTCAAATTGATTAGAAGCTTGTCTGACATGTCTATTCATGTAACTTTCTTGACTTGGATTCAAGCTGCTTTTATCTGTTTGTTTCTTTGGTAATGGTTCTTCATCCTGTATAGGATATGCCTATATCCTCTATATCAGAGTATCGCATAGTTTGACAAGAATTCAGAAGACATACTTTGGAGATTACACACATGCAGCATATATTTGCTAATTATTAAGTAGCCTAACTATTATTTGGAGTTCCACTTACGCCGAGAAAAAATGCATTTCTTGTTCAAGAAATCCATTTATTATTTATTTATTTATTTTATTATTCCAATTTATATACCGCCCTTCTCCCAAAGGACTCAGGGTGGTGTACAGCTAAAAGTAAAAGCACACAAATATAAAATGTAAAAACGATTTAAAAACAGATTAGATAATTTGGCCCATCTATTCAATATAAAACATCCATTTTTAAAATTTTAAAAGTTAAAACAGTTTAAAAATTAGATCAGCCCGGCTTGTTGGAATAAAAACATTTTGAGGGCATGGCGAAAGGTGCACAAGTCGGGAATCCTCCGTATCCTGGGGGGCAGTTTGTTCCAGAGGGCAGGTACCCCCACAGAGAAGGCTCTCCCCCTGGGAGTCACCAGTCGACCGATCGCACCCAGAGGAGCCCCTCTCTGTGGGCGTGTATTGGCTATTGGTAGCAGAAGGCAGTCTTGTAAGTACCCAGGTCCTAAGCCATGGAGCGCTCTGAAGATGGTAATCAGCACCTTGAATCGTACCCGGTAGACCACTTATTAAATTTAAGACCACTCTTAATAAGTTTTTAAGTGTGACAGGTTCCAGTACCTGATGTATTTTAGTTAAGTTTAGAAGAGTTCAGAAAAGGTAGTGTCTTAAAGTTAGTCACATTTATCTTTGTAATATCAACAACTATGTATTACTATCTTTTTTCACTTTGCATGAACCATGGTCAAGTGTGCAAGTTCCTAGCAAATTTCTTCCTCTTATTTTTGTTGGCTGGTTGGTATCTCACCTTTATTAATTTTAAAAATAACTGAAGGTGGCAAACATATAACCACATCTTTCTCTTCTTATTTCTACTTTATATTTTTATATTACAATTTACTTGCCATCAATGGTTGAGAAACCTGGCAATTTTAATCTGCTTTTTGTTCAGAAATGTTCTATCCATTGAGATGATATGTACAATATCAGCACATTAGCTAGGCAGAAACTCGTTTCTTGTTGACCTACTTAGGAATAGCTAAATAGTCCTTTATATGGGTGAAAATCTTTATATGGTGAAAATCTGGGTGTGTCTTATACTCCGAATGTAGCCCTGCCCAGCCTCGCAAACGGAGATTTCAGAGGCTGAAAAAAGCCTCAGAAATGAAGCTTCAAAAAAGCCTCCAAACAGAGCTTCAGGAAAAAAAAGCCTCTGAAAGGAAGCTTCAGGGGAAAAAAAGCCTCCAAAACAGAGCTTCAGAAAAAAAAAAAGCTCTGAGCTTTCAGAGGCAGAAAAAAGTTTTTTTCTGAAATGGACTTTCAGAAATTTCAGAGGCTGAAAAAAAAGCAAGGCACAGAGCTCACAACCAACGAACCTGTTGCTAAAATTCACCTCTGGGAACAGCTGATTGGGGATATTCAGGGAAGCCGATCCACCCGCCAATCAGCTTTTTTCTTATTTTCCTCCCCCAAAACTAAGGTGCATCTTATACTCCAAAAAATACGGTAATTGGCACTGCCCAGGATCAAAAAAAGAAAAGGGTAGATAGTGTTCTTCCATCCCACCAAAGCTCCCTGGTAAATAAGTGAATTTCACTATCTGTGATTGTTGGAGATCTAATCAGGCCCATTATTTATCACTTTATAAAGATGTGTATACTTATTGGAATGTACAAATACTGTGTTTCCCCCCTCAAAAAAGACCTATCCCAAAAGTAACCCAAAGTAAAAGTTGATTTTTACATGTGTGCCCAATATAAGTCCTACCCCCCCTAAAAATAAGCCCTAATTAAGACCCCTACCATTCCAGGGTGCATGGGGTGAGGCGAGGCACATGGGTAAAAATTAAGCTAGGGTCTATCTTTAGGTACAGGTAGTCCTCGACTTACAAGTCTAATTGAACCTGGAATTACAGTCAATGGTCCCTGTGGTCATAAGTGAAGGCATCATACGCCCAGATCATGGTTTTTTAATATTTTTTGCAGCAATTGTTAAGCAAATGCTGCAGCTGTTAAACGAATGGCATTGTTGTTCAGGAATCAGTTTTCCCCAATGGGTGTTTTTTTGATGGAAACTGAAAGAAACTGAAAGAGTATGCGCAGAAGCGTCCGGGCGGATAGGCGGAGTCTCCCGCCGCTGCCACTACTGGTTTGCCCAATCTTGGGCAAACTGGTAGCAACCCACCACTAGCAATAGCATATCCTTTTGGGAGTATTGAATAAGTTTCGACCCAATGATAGACTTCTGCTGGCATTTTCTGATTTCAGTGGAGTGGTTATAACTTTTTTCTGTACTGACATTTATTTTTTATTAAATTTATATACCACCCACCTCGCTGTTCTCTGCAACTCTGGATAGAACATCCACCTTTCAATCAACTATCTTGTTAGGAATTCATCAGTTGACTCTTAAACATGTACCTAGCTTGATGGGCAAGCATCTTTATGCAAGAACAGAAATAGAGTGAGAAATAGTGGATGAAAGAAATTAAAAGCACATGATAAGAGGGGAAAAAAAGAAAACTGGTTTACACTGACACTTTAAGTTTGTATTTCTGCAAACCTTCTTTGCTTCCCCCATATTTGTACTGATTTATAAACTGCTTTTTGCAGTTGAAACTCAAGCTATGCTTCTCACTCCTTCTCACACACTCATTGACCCACACAACATTTACTGTGCATCCCTGCAACCCTCTCTGACCCATATAGCATCTCTCATGCTACCGTGCACATCCTTTTCAGCTCTCATGGTACCTCTTACACATGCTTGTAAACCTCTGCCCAACCTGCATGGTGCCTTATTCACCATCATGTATCCTTTTGCACCTTCCCTGGCCCACTTGGTGTCTCTTGTGCATCCTTCCCAACTTACATTGTTCCTTCCCCACACCCCTACCCACCCCTCACTTTCTCCACCTAACAGCAGCTACTTAACTGCCTGCCAGCCTGGAAATTCCAACTTCCTACCGGCTTCCCCATTGACTTTTCTTATGGGAAGCTAGCAAGAAATGTTGTTGTTGTGCTGAAATGGCCACAACTCTGCCAAATTTCAATCCCACAAGAGTAATGGGTCCTGAATTTTGGATGCAATCTATAAGTTAGCCAATTTGAGGTAACTTGTTTCAGAAATTGTTGCCCTTATGATGTACAATTGAAGATTACAAGCAGACACAAGACTTTTAATAGTGTATAGATACGGTATGATACTAAAAATTGAGGGTTGCCTAGGTTTCAATGTTTATCTTTTTTCCCCTGGAAAAAAATGATATTTCTTGAAATATTGCCTCTCTACGTAGTGCTTCTCTTTCTTTCTTTCTTTCTCTCTCTCTCTCTCCCACTCTCCTCCCCCACTCCCTCCCTCTCCTCACCTGCTATTTAGATTTCTGCAGCACTAAAACAAGTTTCATGATGAGCAGAGAAAGACATTCATGCCTCAACAAGAGTTTGCCATGTGCACAAGTATTATAGGAGTATTGTTGTATTTCTCATCATGAACTAACACCTTTTCTTTATAATTGTTCCTTAGTTTGAAAGATGCAAATGACTCACCAATTCAGTGTGAGATTTCGCCTCTTGTCTCCTATGGGGGTGAAGTAAGTTGCTGTGGTATTCTGAATTTTTTTTCTCCTCCCCCTGCCTTCTCCTAAACATCCCACCCTAAAGTAAAAATTCTGCTTTATGGATGGTAAGATAAATAAGCCCTAGTGGTGCAGTGGTTAGAATACAATATTGCAGGCTAACTCTGCCCACTGCCAGCAGTTCAATCCTGAGTGACTGAGGGTTGACTCAGCCTTCCATCCTTTTGAGCTTGGTAAAATGGACCCAGATTGTTGGGGGCAATACGCTGATTCTGTAAACCACACAGAGAATGCTGTAAAGCACTGTGGAGCAGTATATATGTCTAAATGCTACTGCTAAATATGAATATAGATGATAAGGCAAAGTTGAAACAAGCAACCTTTGTGAAAGGAGTGTGATGTAATAATGGGAAAGTTGATACTCCTGAGGTTCTTGACAAGAGTCCCTAGCATTGAATTGTGAGTAGACAGGGTTGTTTAGTTGCTGAACACTTGTATTACAAATTTCAGTGGCCTATATAAACTCATTGGTGTTAATATAATTATAGCACACAATACATTTATGGATTACTACTTCATTCCTACTTGATATTGGGATTTGTATTATATTTATATTATTGTAAATTAGACTGCTAAACTTGCTAGCCTACTCCAATAGCTAAAAATGCAGCTTTAGAACATCACTCTTACAAAACTGCCTCATAGAAAATTGGGTAAGCCGCTAATTACAGTACTGTTGCAAGCCATCATAAGGGGTTTTTCATCAAAACTGTTCTCATATGCTATAATTATGCAACAGTAATTGGACATGTGAGCTTGAAGGTTTAACATGAATATATCGAGTGCCCCTAACACTTGACTTTCATCCCCATAATAATCCTTAATGGAGGATGATAATACCTTAAAGCATATACCTAAAAAGTAGGATTTAGAAAGCTATATTTAAGGCCAGCCAGTACAATCTGAACAGGAATTTGAAACTGATTCTCTCAAATGGAAAATCCAAATTGTATATTAGGATGGTTAAATTTGCTGTACTGATACTAAATTTACCCTGACTAAGTTTCTGAGTGTTTCCTTTTTCCTAGGGCTTGGTGGAGTTGGTCAAAGACAAAGAATTCCATGCTCCTTTGATTATAGACCAAAGTGGGATCCACGATCTAGTGAAGAATGGTGTCTGAAATGTCCAGAAGAGATCATCTTTCTAGTCCAGGATTTTATGATTCTTTCTTGTCAGACTGAGTATTTAAACAAAACTTTCGCTATCACCTTGAAGAATCTTCACTCAAATTGAGTTTCCTTAAAAATCAGTTGTAGGCTACAAATAAGAAAACGATGCAAACATTATTTTATCTTGGAGTCTTGGAGATAACTATTTATATAATTATTTAATGTTTTAAATGATTACTGTTTCAGATTGCAGCACCTATTTTGTAACATGCTGTAGTGTTTGAAGACAAATTCTTTATTACACCTGTAAATGGTCTAAGTGGTACGAAGGTTGGGACACTTACATGAATTCTTATTTTTAAGTTTGGTTTTTGCATATGGTACCCATGCTTTACAAATAATTATATCTTCCTGGAATTGCACAATTGAAACACTAAAAAAGTAATACAATTGAATTAAAATGTTTTTCCTAACATAATGTTTCTTGAAACTTCTTTAATACTTGACTTATATTTATGTTACGGCAGAGGCTATGAGATACTAAGATAACAAGAGACTGTATTTCTGTGAAAAGTGCTCACTGTGGTCAATATAAGGAATGCATTCTCCTCCCAAGATCTGTATATAGAGCAAGGATACAACAGATTCTCAAATGTTGTCTTGAAACTATGTTTAAGGAATTGTTGCAGGAAACAACCATTATTTCTTAAATGTCTTCTCAAGCTGAGTGAGAATGCAAAGATAATGAGGGTGTCGAAAGCCTAGTCTATATTCTGCCCACTCCCTCCAAAACTATTTCTTTTTGGAAAATTTCCTTTCACCAGATGCTTGGGAATATTATTTTGGTACTTTAACCAAAATATAGACAGCTATTTGTGGGATGCTAATTTCCAGAGATTGCTCTGACAGACATAAAATACCGAAGAGAGATAAGGCTGGCATTTGTGCAGATGATGATTCAGTTCAGTTAAGTTAAAACCCTTTTCATTTTTACAGTTTGATTTTGAGCTGCATTTAAAATAAATTTAATTACAAAACTTCAAAAATTATGTTAGCCTCAGACCTTACACAGTTTCTGATCTCTTTTGAGACTCTGTAAAAGATGGATGGGTGGGTTGGATGGTCAGTTAGTTAATTTGGACACTAGATGTGATGCATCCATGAAGATTGATAGATTCTGTTACATGATAATAGTCCTAAAATGAACTTCCTTGGTCCTTCTAACTTTCTGCCTGCCGCTAGTGATAACGTCACTAAAATCACAAAACAAAATATTTTGTTTGATGGCAGATAAATTCACATAGCCAGGTTCTGTGCACTTTTATTAACAATTCAATTACATGAATATTGCTCAGCTATATCACAAAGAATGCTTTCAAAGATATGATTATGGAATTCAAGTGGCAGGCAAAACATTTTGATGGGCAAAAACCGGACAAGAACCATTTCATCTACCCAGACATGTAATTAAAATATGAAATTGCAGTGTTCAGAATTGCTCATTCAATTCTGAAGAACTTGGTCAAGCCTGCATGGGATACGTTTGCCAAATGAAACTTATCTGAGTGAAAACTTATCTGCTTTAACGTTGGAGTAAAGAATTAAGGATATTTAAAATTGCATTTCCTATGAAATCGGAAAACTGTTTAAATAAATATGGAAGAATAAATAATTGGGGGGGGGAATGGAAACTATTCTCAATTGCTATGTATAGATATAGTAGAAATGTTAGCCAGATTTGATCTGTGAATATGTGGACACGGATTTGTGGTGTTGCAAGCAGAATAAAAAAAAATTCCATTGGTTTGTTTGGAATCACATGCTCAAATGTTACCTTCAGAGGTAAGAAACCAGCTAGGCTGAAATTAGGAAATGAAAGTAAATGTAGCTTATTCAACCCCAGATGGATCCTTAGACTGCAGTAGACAGTTTCTGTCTGACTCTCAAAAACGTCCTCCTTGGCCTGCAAAAGTGAGTATGTATCCACCTTCCTCCCAGTCAGCTGATTAGATTGCAAGGCACAATTTTTGTTGGCAGATCGTAAGAAGCCAGTTGTTCCCAGTATGTAAGACATTTGTGTGTTTTCATTGCCATTTACAAGAAATGCAAAGCAGGCCTGTTGTAGTTTTCTTCTTTATTCCCAGCAAGGCAGCCACCCTGGAAGAATCTGCTGTATTTGAGAGAGCATATTACAATGCACAATATGATATTTGTCTTATTCAAGCCCAAATAAGGACTTGGGTGACATCTGAGACACATACTTTTGCTTTGTAGAGGGCAACAGTGAAGATTTCCTTTTATTAGAACCCATAAGTATAGTGGTGGACATTTTTAAAAATAAACGATAGGTGAAAATCCACTCTAAAGTGAAAAAAACCTTTGTAGTACATCTGTTTCACAGATGTACAAATAAAAGAACATGGATTTCTTCATGGAACTAGAACATGGGAAAGGATATCTGAGGACTTTTGAAATGACTAACCTGAAGTTGTTAGAGTGGCAATAAAGCTTCTTGGAAGGTCAGTCAAGTGAGATAAACCCCAATTTTCTGGCAAGTCACACAATTTCCACAGAGTAGCAAACCTGATAAGATACTTCAGAAAGCAAAATAAGTAGCAGGAGGATAAATTGAGGGATTTCCCTAAAAATACAAAGAAAAACCATTTCAGAAAGGAAGATGCAAGTATTGTAAGTTTTTATGAAACATTTGATAATAAGACTTTTAATCTTATTTTGGTTATAAGGTTAATTCCTTAAAAATATCTTGAGCACAATGGAAATGGTCTGAAGGGCATCTTGAGAAGAGCTGCTTGAGATGGGCTATGGAGATCATTCTTTAATAATACTCTTAATTTTGCTCTGTATGTATACTGCTACTGTTTTGGGGATATCTCTTGTTCTTCTAACCACCTTCTTTTTTCAATTTACTGTAGATGTCTCAGAGTGTCCATATTACACCACTAAAGCCCATATGCAATTATGCCATGTCAAATTAGCAGTGTTACAGACATCCCACAATGAGGACTCATCTGTCAGACCTGCTCCAGCTAGGTCTCTAGGAAAGAAAGACCCTCGACTCCATTTTGTTAAAGTGATAGGTTCTTAATTAGTAAGAATTGCTGGCTGCAGTAAAAGCAGGCTAGAACTAAAATTCCCATGCAAAAAGGTTACAAACTTTTCCCCTTCATCCTGGCCCTCCCCTCTTGACTAATTTGCCTTCGGGCAAAGGTGAACTTCATAGGTGTTTTGAGAACCATGCCAATGTTTGGAGCAATCCATATTCCATTGTCAAACTTCTCAGCCTTGAAGAATGGCACAGGCTGGTTTCTTGCACCTCTGGTTTCCATCAAACTGTCATCCCTCCTCCCTTTTTCCCATCAATGCCCCATACATGTTTATTGCCCATTTGCTCTCCTTCCCCTCCCCCCTAATAGTTGATTGCAGGATGCTGGCGAGGCAGCAAGCCGAAGATGGCAGAGCTGACAGCATCTGTGAAATAGTTAAGATAATAGCTCTTTATTAAAGTCAGTTGATTTTTATATGCATTCATTCCTTTCATCCATCCATCCCCGGCAATTTATAGAGAATATTTCTGATGAAATTGGTGCTCTAACAGCTGATACATGCCACATCAAAGCAACTGATCTTTGCATCTTTATTCAGATGACTAAATTTCTGCTCTGTCCCAGGATGGGTGCACATTGTACAGAATGTGAACCTGAGATAGAGGATCTTACAATATCATCCCTTCAAAGTGAATGTGAGAATTGGAGCAAATATTGCAATTTTATCAATCCAGTGCAGTTGAAAAAATGGTGGGTACAATCCTGTCAAAATTAAATAGTAGATTGCCTGATTTCAATTAATCTAAACAGACTTCCTTCCTGATTGCCATACACATTTGTTTAACTAAGGGTGATGCCCTAAAAGCATCTCTGAAAAGGCAGAAACACTTTCAATATCAGCCAAATATTCAGGAAATGCGTTACAATATTCACTGCATGGAATGCTATTTCTCAATAATTGATAGCTAGAACATAATATTGTACCTTATAATTAGAATTTCTAATCTTTGAATTTTGCATAGCACTGCCCTGAGTCACTATAGCATTAGGGGCACAGATCTTCCTGGGACATAATGCCATTCTAGAGCAACCCTTTTACCTAAATTGATGTTCACTCACTCACTTTTTCAGGAATACCAAACTTTCCAGGGCAAATAATATTTTGTCAGGGCAAGGGCTGTTTCACTTGGATCCTTCTTTATTAGCAAATCTACCAAACCAAATGTAACACTTTAGCATATAATGCATTTCAGTGATTTTTAAAAATCTGTATATTCAATGGCATTTGCAGTTTCATATTTGATTCCTATCATTGTCCCAACAATTAACAGAGGTCATCACTCCTAAATGTTTTCAACTACCTAATTATGAATTACATTTTAATGTTCAAAATTTGAGGATAGGATAGGATAGGATAGGATAGGATAGGATAGGATAGGATAGGATAGGATAGGATGGGAAGGGATATTTTTAGTCTTAGTTTTGTCTTTTGTCTTACTGTTTAATTGGTACTTAAAGGTAAAATAGGATTTCTCAACAGAAACTTCACATCTTGTTATTTATATTAAGCTATATTAATATTAAGCTATTCATTTTAATAAAGGATTCCTCACCTCCTATTTCTACTGGCAGATTTGTTCTTCAACAACATTTGAAAGATAATTTATACCCCAATTATTTGGTAGAGAAAGGGTAGATGTTACTGCAATTTGTGAATGAGTTGCTTACAGACATAAATTGTGTATGAACAATTACTATGAAATGTGATCAAACTTTATTTCAATACTATGTAAACTTTAATATATACGTACATTTATAAGAAACCCTCAGATATACTTTTGTTGTTATTTTGGTATCTTCCTGTTTCCATTTCTATTCTGTTCATTTTTAGGAAGTAGGTAAAGGTGGGGAAAGGCTACTCAGAGCTGGAGTTTGTAATCTTAAATGGGTGAACTTTCTGCCTTTAAACCAAAGAGAAAAATTCATCCAGCCAGTTATTGCCAATATCTGTACTTCTTAAAACTAAATTCCGTAATTTAAACCTTTCCTCCTGAGCTGTTCTCCAACACTGAACAGAATTTCTTTTGTTTTTATTGTTTATCTAACTTGGAAGAAAAATAAAAACAAGGGGTCATATTTTTCATGTTTGAAAAGCAAACACAGATCCTTGGAGCCAGTTCACTATAGCTCTTCCCTCTCCAATGAATGAGCTTTGTTGTAAATTATAGCTTAGCTTCAGTTCCCTTGAGTGAGGGAAAAGAGCCTCCAAAGAGAACTGAGTTTCAATTGGCGATTTTCTTTCTCCTTTTTCATTTCCTAATTGAAACCAAATGTGAAATATGTTGGATTGTGGGATTTCTGGCCTGGTCCCAGGAATCCTCAGAATGCTAAATTGCTCGCAAAGGCATCTTGCATCAGCCTACAGAACTTTCTTTCCAGCCCGGCTTCTCTATCTAGGGAGAGAAAACAAGAACTACCTACTTTCCCTTAAAGCTGTGGATTAAATTTCTGGAAACTTCCTGACTTTCTCTGCTAAAAGGTCATTTTAACACCCAGGTATGGACTTTATGATACTTTTTATAAACAGATAACCAAACTTTCCCCTTCTCGGTCTATCTAGTGGAAGGAGCAAAATGGACATCTCAGCCATTTCTTAACAAAAGGCTAGTTTGGCTTTGGACAGTGTTAGGGAAAAATGAGGTTATATGAAAGAAAGGAAATTTTCCTGGCATACCTGCCACATAAAAAGATAAAATAACGATGGTTCTTTTTTAAAAAAATGTTTGCATGGCAGGCCAGGCTGGTTGATTACAGATGCCACTGACAGAGTCAAAGAGAAGGTGCTGAAGCCATAAAAACCCTCTTGTATTTCTTGTTTTTGTGGCTAATTGAGCTTTCAGGTTGTTGATTCAGTAGCTGAGAATTCCATTTGCATTAAGTTGTTTCTCTTGGGAAATTATGAGACATTTTCAGACTCTCTCTTTCATTGGATGTGTGCGTGTGTCTCGTGACAACCCTGTGTTTCATGATTGTTTGTCCTATTGTTGGTGGTGTCTGCATCTTTTTCTGGCAAAGCTACCAGGACCAAGCTCAGAAAGGGGCCAGAACCTATGCTGTTTCTTTTCCCCCCCTGGGAATTCTAGGCCCAGTGGAGAGAGAGCAAAGCTTAGCTGATGAAGAGGGGGTGGGGTGGGAGTTAATTCTGCTAGTTTCAAATAGGGAAACGGCCTTTTAACATATCTTAAGGAAGATATATTGCTACATATATATCTGGGCTATTGGTTGTATTCAAATACATTTTAACATATATATGTGTCTCATAAGAAGTGTTACACTTTCTAAAGATGCATGATTATTTTTAAAATAACTTAAATTTAAACATAAATGATTGTGAAATATGGATATGGAAGTTGTTATTGATTCTGATTCCTTGTCAGGTATATATATATATATATATATATATATATATATATATATATGGCGACAAATTGATTCTTCCTATTGCATAACTGCATGAAAAGTATAATAGCTTCATATTCCAAATTATTGTACTAGAAGTAGAGAAAGTTGACAGAAAGATGTGCCTTCTCTTTAGTACTAGTAAGTAACCCAATACAATAGATTAGATCAGATTAAACAAAATACTATTAATTAGCCTCAATTAAATTATGGAATTCAATTCAAAATAAGTGGTGATCATCAGTGGCTTCAATAGCTTTCAAAAGGTTCAATTAAAAGATTTTAACCAAAGACAATCAGTGTCCATCAAAGTAAAATGGAGCTGCCAGAGGCAATATACCAGTAAACTTTTATTCTTATTTACACTTTTTTCTGCTGTTCTAATGGATAGATGGCACTGAGGACAAACTAAAGTCTGTTTACTGGGAATAATAAATGGAGAAAGCTGCTATCTTGTGATGTTGTTTTCTTCGAAATAACTGATGGGATGTTATGGGAAGTAAGTAGTGTCCTGTTCTAGTTGGACCCTTCTGATCCTAATGTGCTGTTCATGTATTTTTCCTTAAAGATGCAGAGATATTGATGTGTTTACTGTTACATTTACTTAACATGGTACAATTTGTTGCATGATGCATGATGCCCAGGACTTTTTTTTCAAAGTGTGTTAGCAACTATCTTAAAGCCAGAATGGGATAATACAGTTTCATAAATGCAAATGTTGTATGTTCAATGCTGTGGGTTTAGGAAAAATGGGAACGTCTTCAATATTTTAAATTTTAGTAGCAAATAGCCCTGATGCTAGTTCGATACATTCTTTTTCCCTAAAAAATTTCATTCAGAATATTTAGTAATGAAAAAAATTAATACATTTTCAGAAACAAATAATTTATTTATTTACTTAGTTAGTTAGTTAATTAGTCAAACGTACGAGATAACAGGTATAAGTATAAACATGGACATGAATACATGAAATGAGTACAAATAAATGGGGACAGTAGGACAGGGACGATAGGCATGCTGGTGCACTTATGCACGCCCCCTTACAGACCTCTTAGGAATGGTGTGAGGTCCAGAGGTCAGTTTAAAGTTGAAGCTACGGGGGTTTGAGGAAGTAACAACTTAACAACAACAACGTCATTTAATGACACTTACCAGTAGTTATTGCTTGAGTTTGCAAAATAATTCTGTGCTTTCACTTAATAAATGACATAGTCTGAATCAAAAACACATTTCATATTTTGAAAATATTTCTGGATTGTCTCACAACATGGATACCACAATGGGTCTTCTCACTCAGCCACTGGCAACAAGGCATAGAGTGCTTCCGATCTCTCCTTTCTGCTTCCCATGATACTTCTTGCCACCTCAGCCTACTTTTCCCTCTTTTCCTAAGCAGGTGCCTTCTCTTACCATAAAACACTGGCATGCAACCACCTACCATTATGTCCAAAAATAATGGACATTATTTTTCCATTATGTTAAGACGGACACTTTGCTTTGCATCCTTTTAGTGTCCTCTTTATGTATTGTGAGTCAAAAGACTCTAAAAATGAAATCAAGTAAAAGATTAACTAGCACCAAGAAGAGCATTGCCCAACACATTTGTGGTAATAAATCTTATGCTGAGGACTCAAGGTTTTGGTTGCCTTAGAATTCCAGTCACTTCCAAACTAATGGGCTTTCAAATATTTTCATTCAAAAAACCTCTTAAATAATTTTTGGTAAGCTAGAACAATGAAAAAGCAGTGGGAAAACTTGGAAAGTTACACGTGGATAGCATTGAGATAATATAGTAATACTGATGTACAAAAGCTTTCTCCATCAATAATGCAAAATAGAAATTCCTCCTCAAAGCTCCTCTCTTCCTTCTTAAGCAAGCATGCTGCATTTCAAGCCCTAAATGTCCCGGTGTGTGGAGGCCGTGTGGATCTGGATGGGGAGAAACAGGCTCCGACTCAACCCTTCCAAGACCGAGTGGCTGTGGTTGCCGGCGTCTCGATATAGTCATCTGATGCCATCGCTGACTATTGGGGGCGAGTCATTGGCCCCCTCAGAGAGGGCTCGCGACTTAGGTGTCCTCTTGGATGCG
>JANHZT010003126.1:21266-31406 GCA_032468215.1 Stegonotus admiraltiensis
ACCTCCTATCCCCCTCCTCACCCCCAACCAACAAACCTGTGAGGTGGGTTGGACAGGGAGAGAGAGTGAGTGGCCCAAATTCACTCAGCTGGCTTTTATAGCTAAGGTGGGACTTGGACTCATGGTCTCGTACTTTCTAGCCTGGTGCCTTAACCACTTGAACAAACTGACTTTCTACATTACACTTTATTTCCTTTCTTTTTTCTCTAGTATTCGGCAGTACGAGCTGGTGGTTCACAAAGACATTTCCCCGAACAAAGTTTACATGGGTGAAATGGGACGCCTCAAGAGCTATGAGAACCAAAAACCGTAAGTTATCAAAAGGGAGGCTGAGAGAGACAGACAAGGCATGGAGGTCTAAACCCTCCAAGCATTAACTAGTGGCAGACCTCCCCAAACCAGGAAAGACACGTGGAATTACTTCTGAACAGTTTCCTTTATACCTATATACCTCACCTATAGACAGAAGTCTTGCCAAACTGTTTGCATCACCATAGAGATACTCTGAGAATTGCTAGGAAGGAGCCTTCTTCATTCTCTTTCTCTTGGCCAAACTACGTAAGCTTGGCTGCTTCTTTGCCCTCTGGAATGCAGCCCCTTCCTTTTGGGAATCCAGACTAGATTCCACACCACAGGTAGGGGCTGAATTGGTTGTAAGCATTTCCTGAACTGCGACAATACAGTTGTCACCGTTTTGAAATGTTTGAATTCCCCTTGCCAAGAAAACTGGAAATACATCTTCATTATTACAGTAATAGTGAAAGCAGTAATAGTTGTTTTTTCTGTTGTACTTCCTTCTCCTCTTCCTGTTTCCTTTTAAAACTATTACTATTACTATTCCTTCCTCCTCCTCCTTTTATCACTGTTACTAGGTCTTCTACTGCTGCTCCTTCTCCTCCATCTTCTACTTAATTATTATTATTACTTCCCCTTTTTACTACTAAAGGGACAAAGAGTGATATATGAAATCAGCAGGTCACACAGACAATCGAAACAATAAAATTCAATAAGCAATCTCTTCTCTTTAAAATCCTATTTAAAGAGATCCCTATGAAAAGGGATGTATGGTAGTAATTTAAGGAGAGTTCTTAGCAGCAGGAACGCCTCATCCAGTTGTGAATAAGAATGACCATTTGTGTTTAAAAGTTTTTTAATTTTTTTAAAAACAGATAAAACATTCCATCTTTCCTTATGCAGTGTGTTGTCTAGGTACAAACATCTCTGTGTTACATCGTTCCTCATTTATCACATCATTCACATTCACATTAATATAATATATTAAATATATCAAACATTTAAATATTGTAAAACTTTCCATTTTCTTAGTATCTTTTAGTAATAATACCATATTGACATCAAATATCATAATTCTCTTCATACATATACTAACAATTTTCATCTTATTCATATCTCTATCTTAATATATTTTCTACTTATTTTTGGTCTCCTTCATTTCCAAACTCCATTTTTATTTTCCAACCATTGATAAAATACTTCCCATATCATATAATATTCAGTTTGCTCTTTCTCCTTAATGGATAACGTTAAATCTATTCATTTCTGCACATTCTAATATTTTCCTTACCACCTTCTCTTCGATGGGAATCCCTCTACTTTTCCAATGTTGTGGAAATACAATTCTAGCTGCAGTTAATACATGAATTAATTAAATATACATTCTCTTTATTATAAGTTTCCAGTAAAAGTCCTAACAGAAATAAGGAATGTCCGTTTGTGAACAGTTGTACATCAAAGAGGTATTAAGAAATTGTACCCAGTCCTGGTGGGCACAGCTGTTGGGTGGCAGCCATACAGTCTTTGAGAACCACTTCCTGTAACAAGGGCAGGTGAAAAATGTAGGACCACGAGACGTTCACAGTTTTTTGGAAGTTTTCCTTTAAGAAAGAATGAGGGAGAGCCACCCTGGGAAAGAGCTGCCTGGGAGATAGCTAACTGTGGCCAGCCTGTAGGAGTCCCACATCGTTCCTACTTTAATTAGTGGCTTCCTCATCAGATGTGCCACCAGAGCAGTGAATATAATGGGCGTGTAGGAAGCTTCAGCAATTTTTTTTTCATTTGTAATTTCAAAAGCAAATGAATATTCATGAAGACACCTGGATCTCGTGATATTTCAGCTATTGGTTTCATTTTTTAAAATTCTGAAGAACGGTTGATGCCATGTAGAGTTATGGGGAAGCAAACTTGGTATATTTGCTTAAGCAGCTCCTGGTGATTTACAAAATAGAAAAAAAGGTGATATCAAAAGGTATTGCATGAATTGCTTTTTGGAAATCCACTAGAGAGGGTGCCTGGCCTACTCTGTGTGTGTGTGTGTGTGTGTGTGTGTGCGTGTGCGCAGAGGGCTCTGTAGCATGGATGCCATTGCAAACAATTGTTTTTGAGGCCCTATCTTGTTAAGGACCTCCTTGAGTATGTGCTCAGAAGATCCAATTGCAGTGCTATAAACCATTCAAGTCATTAACCAGATATGTCTCCTGGGATTCCTTCTAGACCATTTGATGCCAAGAATCCCTATTTGGCCCCAGTTTCTTTGAACCGGAAGCTCAACCAAGGTGGAGAGAGGCACCTAATGCATCATGAACTGGACATCACTGGGTCCAAAATCAGGTAAATGGGAATTTTGAAGATTCCGGAATCAGCAAAGCTGCAGGGCACTGGAATGAAGAGGCTTGCTTTTAAACACATGCTTGATGGCTGTGTTGACAAAACACAGTTAACCAGATCTGTTTAAAAAGTTAGAGGTTGTGCTAAACTTGCTAAACTTGTTTACGGATAACCTAAATTACTTCTCTGTGTGTGGATTAGCAAATTGTATTAAGTAGCATAATTTATTAATAGTTCATTGTATTGCACAAACTCTGGATATAGGTACAGACTGCTCTGTTCAGCAACCATTCAAAGTTACAATAGCACTGAAAAAATAATTTAACAACCAGTCCTTGCATTTATGACTTTTGTAGTGCTTCTGTGATCACGGGATCAACATTTGGGCAACATTTCGCAACTGGCAGGCATTTGTGACCTTTGCAGTGTCCCACCATCATCATCAATATTTGTACGCTTCACAGCCAACTTCCAACAAGCAGTTGATGGAGAAACTGGCAGTAAAATTGCAAATTGCAGACACGTGATGTTGACTGCAACCATGTCACTTGGCAAAGGAGTTGCTAGCTCCAGTTATGGTTATGATAGTGAGGACTATCTTTTATGGATAAATTCAGTAACCAGCTGAAACACATTGTGGGAATGCAGCTGTAAATCTATGTCAAAGGATTTGCCTCCTCCTGCTTTAAAAAGTGTGACTCCAGTGTAATAGAGATGAAAGGCTAATACTCCTAGATTTAAGAGTATTGGATTAATAGTGTTGATGAGGAATTCCTAGGCTTAGTGGGGACCCTTAACAAGGACTGTGAATCCAGAGATGTACTTCAGTGACATGGGTCAGACTAAACTATGTGACTATGGTTCATTAAATCATAATGTGCTTTTGTTTTGGCTTAGCATGTTGTATAGACCCAGAGAGCAGTGGTTTATTCAACAGATCATAGTTAAACCATACCTTACATGATTTACCAACGCAACCTTTTGATTTCTTTCCCAGGTATGAGTCTGGAGACCATATTGCTGTGTACCCAGCCAATGATACTTCACTGGTGAATCAACTTGGTGAAATACTTGGTGCTGATTTGGATACAGTGATCTCCTTAAACAATTTAGATGGTGAGTATATAAACATGCCTTCTTTGCATAAGTTATGTGCTTTTTTGTTTTGAAAACGGATGGTGCAAAATGTTTCTCCCTGTTTAATCAGATTCCTGGATCAAGCATTCCCATTCTTCTTTACTGTACAATCTGTGGCTGATGGAACATGCTGTTCCTAATAACTGTAAGGCAGTGTTCCTCAACCTCGGCCCCTTGAAGATGTGTGAACCTCAACTCCCAGAATTCCCCAGCCAGTAAATCCGCACATCTTCCAGTGGCCAACGTTGAGAAATACTGCCTTACAGTTATTAGGAACAAATGGTTTCTCACCATTTTATCAAAAGGGCCCCCTGCAGAGATGCGCATAGCTAAGAGCGTGCTTTGCTTTTCATGGACAGTTCTCATTCTTTGACAGTTTGTTTGACAGTTGCTGTAGCAAAAAATGTCATGCTGGCATAATTTCCAGTCTGTGCCATGGCAACTATTTGAAGCTGCAATTCAATTCTGGCAGAACTAGTTTCCACACCTGATTTCAGGGGCGTTTACATCCAATTGCCCAATCAGGTTGCTCAATTAAGATACTCTGCGGTCTTCTTTGGACCTCTTTATAAACCTGAGACTACCAACATTTGAAGCTGGGAGACCTGCCAAACTTGCTAGGCCTGTTGAGAATGTGTATTAGTTGATGGATGCAGACATGCTCCACTTGCATTTTGGGGGATATTGAATGAATCTTCCAGCAGAATCTCCCAATAGATTCTGGGCTCAGCAGTTGGCAGCGTTTAGCATTGCCGCCACCTAAAGCTCTAAACAGAGCTATTGCTATTGTGTCTTTGTTACGGTGTGGATGGAGAGGGAGGTGGTAAAAAGACTGAATGAGGGCTTCTTCTTTGTTTCATATTTCAGCTAAGTGAACTGTTTGTTCTCTTGCATTGTGTGCTCTTTTGCAATTATTTCTCAGATTTCAAGTGTGCTGGTCTCTTTTCACACGAGAGCGTTCTTTCCCCTCGCAAGGTGACCTTATCTCACACGAACGCTTTGGAAATTGGATACTCTAATGAAATCATTTTGTCCTGTTTTTATCCAGCTGTCCAGCCTGCATTGTCCACTGGGTTCTAGTCTCCATAACTACCAAAGCAGCAGAACAATGTTGGTGCAGCAAAATTGTCCAGTTAACAGCAGAGTTAAGAATTGGGAAGATTACCTTCCCTGTATGAATGCCGTCCAGATATATGAACTTCAACGCCTATATCCCAAAGGTGCTTTTTTTCAAGAGGCAACTGGACTTTCTGGTTTTTCTTTGAAGACGTTTCACTTCTCATCCAAGAAGCTTCTTCAGCTCTGACTGGATGGTGGGGAATGGAAGGATTTATAGGCCTTGCAGACAGCTGTTCATGTGAATTTTTTTAGCAGGTCATTAAGGTCACCTGGAGGTTTATCTGTGTCATCAGGGTCACCTGAGTGGTGCAAATGGGTGTGGAGCCTTCTTGGAAGTGTTGAAAGGACTGTGCTGTAGAGTGGAGATATATGATGTCATAGCCCTCCCCCTCTGTTGAGAGAGGGCTGTTCAATTTTGACATAGATGGCCTCTTTAACTCCACTTTCAAATCCTTCCATTCCCCATCATCCAGTCACAGCTGAAGAAGCTTCTTGGATGAGAAGTGAAGCGTCTTCAAAGAAAAATCAGAAAGTCCAGTTGCCTCTTGAAAAAGCACCTTTGGGACAACCATGACATGGATGACTGAGAATCTCCAGAGACAGTCAACTCCTATAGTTCTTAGCTGGAGCCATGCTAGATTAGGGAAGGTTAGAATATGACTTTGGGTCCCAGTTAGAAAGCCGATACTTTGTCTTTGCATCACCGTGGTGGAAGCTCAGTTGAAAACTGTGATTGATTTTATTCTTCGGTCTCAGCTAGGCAGTTACAATCCTTTATGAAGGATTGTTGCTTGGGCTCTTTATGCAGGATTTGGAGACTAATAGTGTGGTACCTCAGTACTTATCATTAATTGGTTCCAGGAGGTCAATGAGTACTAAAAATGATGAATACCAAACACATTTTCCCCATAAGGAATAATTTGGTGAGTCACGAGGCAGCTGACAGCAACAAGTTCTAGCTTGTGTGTTGCGTACCAAACAGTATGTACCAGGACAAAATAATCACATCAGAATTGTTGAGTACCAAATTTAATGAGTTTCAAAGCAGTTCATTACCAAGGTACCACTGTATTTGAATTTCTGAACTCTTCCTCTCTCCTCTTCTTTGCAGAGGAATCGAACAAGAAGCACCCATTCCCTTGCCCAACTTCATACCGCACAGCCCTGACCTACTATTTGGATATCACTAATCCACCACGCACAAATGTTCTCTATGAGTTGGCACAATATGCCACAAATCCCAGTGAGCAGGAGCAACTGCGCAAGATGGCTTCCTCCTCTGCTGAAGGCAAGGTGGGTACAGATCTATGTTTGCTGCTCCCCTTAAGGTTACATCTGTGGTTAGTGCCACCAAATTTGTACTGCAGCAATCCAGCCCACCAGTAGGTGGTGGCAAAGATAAAGGCAAAAACGCAGCATACTGCCATCTGGTGGTCCTCTGTATTTTTTTTGCAGCCCAGCTCTGAAAATCCTACTGTATTTCCCCCCAAATAAGACCAGGCCTTATATTTTTGCTCCAAAAGACACATTAGGGCTTATTTTCTGGTTCGGTCTTATTTTCAGGAATATTTGGTACTAAATGCATCCGTCTGGGTGATGAACTTAACTGGAGCTTATTTTTTGGGGGTAGATGCTATTACAAGCATCCTGAAAAACCATGCTAGAGCTTATTTTCCAGTTAGGTCTTAGTTTGGGGAAATACGGTACCATTGATCCTTGGAAGGAGAACTTGTTGGAATGGGTAGTCATAGGGGATTTCCAATTTCCTTTGAATCAGACAAGCAAAATAGTACAAAATCTGTTTTCAGCTGTGAAATACTAAAACAGGACGATAGACATGTATGGTCCAAATCTCACACTGCTTTTCCCAGTCTGTTCTTCTGGTAAGGAAGAAATGGAATAAGGATGGACAGTGTCTGGGTTGTCAGGATTGCTGTTTTAGCCCATGGAAAATCCCATCCTGAATGGCAACTCAAAAGTTAAAAAACAGGACCGGGAATCTTCCCATGGTGGTGCTTACATATCAGATTTGCTAGGATAGAAAATAGCCAGTTGTCTTTGCTAAGGCAGCCTTGCAGTCTTTCTTCCTCAGTTAACTTAGAGCACTCTTCCATTATTTCCCAATACACTGGATGTAACCATTATGCCATGCAAACCAGGGTGGATCGAAGTTACAGCCCAAAGCCCCTCTTCAGTATATCAAGCCCAAGGTTTGATTTGTCTAGAACAGGGCTGTCAAACTCAAGGCCCGTGGGCCACATCTGGCCTGTGGGGTGCTTAGATCTGGCCCACAGGGCAGCCATGGAAACGGCGAATGACTGGCCCGCGGTGCCTCTGCCAGCGAAAATGGAGCTTGGGAGGGTCGTGCTCAAGGGCCGCCCCGCTTTTGCTGGCAGAGGGCTAGCAAAACAAACTAAAAGCAAAACAAAACACAAAGGAGAAATGTTTTGCATTTGAGCATCCAAGAAGGGACAGGAAAGGAAAAAGGGAAAGATGAAAGACAAATTAAAAGAAGGAGAGATGAGAAGACAGCAAGGAAGGAAAAAGAAAGAAAGAGAAGAAGAAAGGGAAGGAAGAAGAAAGGAGAAGGAAGAGGGAAGGAAAAAGAAGAAAAGGAAGGGAGGGAGGGAAGTCCGGCCTTACCTTAGCACTCGGCCACCAGCAGATGGCAAGGCTCCTCTGGAGCAGGGGTCTCCAGCTTTGCTGGCTGAGGAATTCTGGGTGTTGAAGTCCACAAGTCTTAAAGTTGCCAAAGTTGGAGACCCCTGCTCTGGAGGACAAGGGTTTGGCGCTTTCCCTGGTTTAGATTTCCTCCGCTGGAGAAAATGGATCCCGCTAGCTCTGCCTGGGCCACCATAGGTGCCCCTGACACGAGTGATGTCGGGCTAGCCACGCCCCTCAGCAACACCCCCCCCCGCCCCCCCAGGTCAAACACAACCTTGATGTGACCTTCAATGGAATCGAGTTTGACACCCCGGACTAGAACAAACCTTTTTTGAAAATAAATCCACATTGACTGCTTTCTCCCCTAACATAAATGTTTGCTTAATCTAGACTTTGTATCTCAGCTGGGTTGTTGACTCCCGGAGGAATATCCTGGCTATCCTGCAGGACACACCTTCTCTGCGGCCTCCAATTGACCATCTTTGTGAACTGCTTCCCCGTCTTCAAGCTCGCTATTACTCCATCGCTTCTACATCCAAGGTGAGGACAGACTGGCAAGGCGTGCCAGGAGCTCTCCTCTTTGACAGTCCAATGTATTTTTTTTCTGTTACCTTTTTTTTACTACAATTTGTGTACTTTAATTCTTCTACGCACCCAGGTCCCCCCAGTCCTTGCATTTTTGCCTTAGTCGCAAATGACCTTTCACTTTTCCTACGCTAGCTGCAATGACGGTTGATATTTTGTGTGAGCCTTCCTTTCTCTCACTTCAGCAACAATGAATCTCCCTGCTGCAACCTGACAGCCTGAACAGCCATGGATGAGAAGTTTAAAGATGTTAGGAGTTGGGTTACAGCTCTTACAAATGCTTTATTAGAAATAAATTATTTGTGAAAGAAGGGGGTGAAATTAATGATTTCACTATTTGCAAGGGAAGATGGAATAAGGCACGGAAAATGCTGATGCCCCTGCTTCCTTGTTATCTTTTTTAGCAAATCTCTAATGTGAATAGAGTAGAGTAGAGTAGAGTAGAGTAGAGTAGAGTAGAGTAGAGTAGAGTAGAGTAGCTTTATGGGCCAAGTATGATTGGACATACAAGGCATTTGTCTTTGGTGCATATGCTCTCAGTGTACATAAAAAGAAAAGATACATTCATCAAGAATCATAAGGTACAACACTTAATGATAGTCATAGGCTACAAATAAGCAATCAAATCATACTACGAAACAATCAGGATAAATTGTAAGGATACAGCAACAAGTTACAGTCATACAGTCGTAAGTGGGAGGAGGCGGGTGATAGGAACGATGAGAAGATTAATAGTAATACTACTAATTATAATAATTATGGTAATATCATTAATAGTAATAGTAAAAAAGATTCTTCTAATTTAGACTATGCGAATTCTACCAAAGGAAGCAATGGTCTTGTTTTATTTCATACTAGTTAGACCAGCAATAGAAAAAGATTGAGGCAAACTAAAATCGGTTCAAATAAAGGCAATAAATGGTCCTGGGCATAGAGTGCAGATGGAGAGAGAAGAAAATATCACTGGTATGCTTTTCAGAACCCAAAGAGTTGCCTGCTATTGAAAGGAAAATACAGTTTTCAGGATCTTCATATATCGGAAGATTGATGTCAGCTGAATATTAGAAGGTTTCTTTAATATTCAGTCTCCAGTAAGAACAATCCAAAAATTGGAACCAGTTAGGAACAGATCATCATGGATAAAATCTATTCATGTGGCTGCCAAGAATTGATATCAACTTGATGGCTCCTAATCAAGCAATCAATTTGAAAACTTGAGGACTCTGTACCACCTTATTAGAGAGAGGCCTTCAAGACGAGACAGACAACTCCCTGGATGTGTTGTAATTTTGGATTTCCTGCATCAAGCAAGGGTTTGGGCTGGATGGCCTACAAGGCTGCCCATCTTCCTTACTCGTTCCTTTTTTTGATGTCTGAGAATCCACTGAGACGCTGCCTAAATACTAAGCATATATTTATGGTCATATTTCACTAGAAGCTTGTATTTGAACCTCAGTATCTTTCCGTGTTGAAGTCGGAATCCAGTCCTCAGTTCTGGGCTTCTCTGCCTCTTTGCACTCCAAGGAAACCCAAGTCAGGGAGATTCTTGTCTGAACTTTTTAAAGAAGAGATTGGATAACCATTTGTCTGAAATGGTGTAGGGCAGGGGTCCCCAACCCTCAGGCCACAGCCCACTACCGGGCCTTGAGCTGTTCAAAATTGGGCTGTGGAAGTGGCGGGTAAACGCGTGCATGCATCCCCACATGCAGTGGACAAGCTTGTGCAGGTGTGCTCCATTTGCACAAGTGGTGGGTGCACGTGTCCGCCGCTTGCGCAAATGGAGCTGCGCACATGGAACCATACCACCCCCCACCCCCCAGTCCACAAAACTGGAAAGGTTGAGGAATTCTGGTATAGGATTTCCTGCTTGAGCAAGGGGTTGGACTAGAAGACCTCCAAGGTCCTTTCCAACCCTGTTATTTCTTTTAACCTTGGTGGTGCAGCAGACTAAGTGCTGTTAAGTGCTAGCACTTAGCTGCCAGCTGCCTGCAATTAGTGCGAGTTCAAATC
>JANHZT010003128.1:7276-23372 GCA_032468215.1 Stegonotus admiraltiensis
CCCCATCCAGACCCGCACGGCCTCCAGGCACCGGGACATCACTTCAAGGGCATCATTGGGGTGGTCTGGGGTGGAGACGTACAGCTGCGTATCATCAGTGCTAGCATTACCTAGTCAGAGTAATGAAATGTCTGCAAGAAAACAAGCAAGTTCAGAGAGCACCAAGGACCCCTCACGTCAACCCAGAGCTACAAATATTCTCCTTTATTAGTAACATGATTGTAAAGTGAATCTGGCTTCTCCACTGACTCTGCTTGTCAGACGGTCACAAAAAGGGACCACACGACCCTGCAGCTATCATAAATACATGCCAGTTGCCAAGCATCCCTTATCACATGACCCTGGGATACTGCAACAGTCATAAGTGAGTGAAAAACGGTCATAAGTCACTTTCTTCAGTGCCGTTGTAACTTCAAACGGTCACTAAATGAATGGGCGTAAGTCGAGGACCACTTGCAAAGAAATAAAAAGGTGTTTTGCAAATGCCCCGTGGATTGCAAAATGTATTTTCAGTCCACTAGCCTCAAAATGATGTGTTCTGAAGCACACATAAAGAGTCATATTTCAGTATGTGTGTTACCTGTATTTACTGTACAGGTAGTTCTTGACTTACGACCATTCGCTTAGCAACTGTTTGAAGTGATAACGGCACCGAAGAAAGTGACTTAAGAACAGTTCTTGCACTTACCACCATTGCGACATCCCCGCAGGCAGGTGATCAAAATTCAAGCCCTTGGCAACCAGATTGCGCTTATGACGGATGAAACCTGGAGTCACATGATCACCATTTCCGACCTTCCCAGCCTGTTTCCGACAGACAACACCTCACAGAAGCCAGACTCGATTAACAACCATGCGATTTACTTAACAACAAGTGATTCACTTAACAACCGTGGCCCGTGGGGAAAGCCATCCACCCAGTCTCTGTTCTGAGCTATTGGGATCTTGTTTCTCAGCTTCTGGCATTTTGCTTTTTCTGCTCCCTCCCCCTTTGCTGGGTTCCCCCCACCCGCCAACTAACTACATCCTGCCTCCTTTTAACTCCAGTCCTTTGCTTTGCTTTGTCTCTTTGTTTTTTGCAGATTTTATTGCTTTATGATTGATTGCTTTAATCTGTTTATTCACCGTTGCTGGCTCCTTTGGTTGGCTGTATAAGAAAAGCCAGGCACAGGACCATTAAATGAGAGAAATAAATACAAGCTAGATTCCCTGCCCATTCGCTGGCCTCTTACTCACCCACGACCAAATTACCATTCAGCTCGGACTCTTATTTTGTTTTTAACTTTTAATCACATTTGTCTGCTGGTTTGGTGAGTGGGCAGCCCTGAAATTAGGTTTACGGCATTTCTGCCCATCACTCAAAAAATGCACCAAATGCTAACAGGAGAGAACGGTGGATCTTTTCCAAAAGCTGATTTCCCTTCAGCTCAAATTTCATTAATTTACTTGGCAGTTTTTCTAGCCTGCCCCTGTCCAGAGACACTGGGCAGCTTAACAAAGTAAGAACATCAAGCAGCATTAAGAAAAACACACATACGCAAAGACACACATACACGGCCCAAAATGGAGACTGCAAAAAATTCAACTGAAAGCTCAGCACAATACAAGGGGGCACAGGAGAGAGGTCAAAAAAGTCAAAATGGCCACTGTACCAACACACTCCATACTCACCTGGTAATTTTGCTGACAATATTTCTCGATGGAAAGGCTTAAACCAAAAGGCAATTTTCGGTTCTTGCTGGTTTATCAAGATGAGTTACCAGAAAGTTTAGAACTGTTTTCCATTGTCGAAGTTTAATAAAGATAGGCTATCTCTCTATAAGGATGTAAGCATTAATTAGCACTGATGCCTACGGCTATAATATTTTCTCTTGGTTCTGGAGTCAGTGCAGTTTGACAGTCATAATCTGTGTAGTTTTCATATTTTAATTATTATTTTTTACTTATTTTATAACTTACTGTATAAGCCACCCAGAGTCACCTTATTAGGGGTAAAAATGTAATAAATAAATAAAAAAATCAAAGTCGTATTATGGCAAGATATTGACAATGTCTTAGACAGGAACCTCTGCTGAAAAAGAAGGGAACAAGCCATGGAAAATTCACACTAAACCCCGCCCCCCATAAATATTTTCTATTAGAAATGCAGGGCAGCTTGGCACAACCCCCTCCATTATGTCCAATACAATTAAAATAAATAAATAAATAAATAAATAAATGCATCTATCCCAAATAGGAAAACAACGGAATACCTCAGTTTTGCCCAATTGGCAGGCAGCTCTTCCCCACTAGCCATTATTGCTATGCGCAATGGAGCCCATGCTCCACAGCCAGCCAAGCGTAGAGCACCATCTCGCTACATCACTTGGTCAAGGTTTCTAGCAGTCTCCTCCTCTCCCTCTTTCCTTTCAAAGGAGACGCCAGAATCCAATCATCCTTTTTTAAAAAAATCTGTCTGAACCTTCAAGGTTGTCATTATTTCCGGAGGTTTTAGGCTGTCGTATTGCCTTTTATAGCAGTCAATCAGTTTCTCTTCACTGGCCATTTTAAACACACTGGCTATATGTCTATCTAGAATAGATCATAAATGCAGAGTCACGGTAAGAACCAATTCTGTTTATACCCTCAAGAGGTATAGGAAATGGTACAGGTGACCCAACCCTCTCTATGGTGGGTCTAAGAAGAGACACATTTGTTTCTCCACCCCCCCACCCCAAGAAATGCAACCGGGGAGATATTTGGATCATCGTAGTTTCGTGTCTATAAAAATCAAAAGCCATGTGGCTTGGTGCATTCATGTCTGCTGTCCTAATTCTTTATGGCTGTGCTTAACAAAGAGCTGGAGACAGCCTGCTTTTATTAATCTAATAAAAGGACCAACTGAGTAACTGCAATATACAGAGTGCTCTCCAATCAGGCACACTGCGCTCGTCGGCCAAACCATCAAAAAGGCCGTCAGAGAACCAAAAGATTGGTTTTTTTAAAACACTGCTTTCCTCCAGAAACAAAAAATAAAAATGCCAGAGTTAGCAAACAACACAGTGAGCAAACAGCTTGCCATCAGAAGCTGTGCATGCTTCATCACCGGAGGTTTTTAAGAAGAGACTGGACAGCCACTTGTCTGAAATGGGATAGGGCAGGGGTCCCCAACCTGTGGGCCACGAGCTAATCGCCACCGGGTCGTGTGAGCGGCCGGCTAGCGGGCGTGCCTTTGCATGCATGCACAACCCCACTCGCACAAGTGTCAGCAGGCGCTCATGGCCCCACTCGCACGTCACCGTGAACATCACATGCACATGTGTGCTTGTCCCTCCCACGAAATCATCCCTTCTTTCCCTCCTCCCCCCATTCCAGGCCACCAATCCGGAAAGGTTGGGGAACTCTGATATAGGAGGGGGTTGGACTAGAACAGGGGTAGTCAACCTTTTTATACCTACCGCCCACTTTTGTATTTCTGTTATAGTAGTAAAATTTTCTAACCGCCCACCGGTTCCACAGTAATGGTGATTTATAAAGTAGGGACAAAACCCCTACCGCCTGCCATGAAAGCTGGAATGCCCACTAGTGGGCGGTAGGGAACAGGTTGACTACCACTGGTATATAGGAATGGTTGAGGGAAAACAACTGGCAACCAAGCGATGGAAAGGAGATGCTGTAAGAAGAAACACAAGATAACCCTAATTTGTTGCTACTTAATAATAGAGCAGACAAAGGGAAACTCTGGCTGGTTTTCAAGAACTTGTTATTTTACCTAAAATATCTACAATAATAAAGAAGCATTCCTGTAATCCATGAGTTGGCTAATGGTTGAAAGGTTTTGAGTAGTAAACTTATTAAGATCGAGACCATTAACTTCACTATTATACAACAGAGGCTTAAAGTATGTATTTAGTAAGATTTCTGTTATATCAGGACACCTCCCACCACCACCACACATCCGGCTGTAAATGGAGTGGTTGGCACAGTTTTAGACAATGGCTGGAGTCACATAACATACCTATGCATTATACTATGGCATGTTTGTTTAATGTTTTCCGCATTGTGTAATACCATTAATTATAAGTCATTAAATCATGATTTAATACTATGTATACTCCCAACCATTGCTGGCAGTCTGTACTACAATTTATTTATGTATGCATATGTTCATCCATCCATTCCACCCTTTTTTCTTTCTATTTTAAGAAAAGGGCAATATGCCTAATTCTCCATCTCCCCTAAAAATCAGATTAGGCAGAGGGAATTTGATTTGCCAGACTTTTACCCTGTGAACCTCCTTTCTAGTCTTGCTATTTTAGCTTAGTTCAACATTAAGCCTTGTACCCTCCCAGCTTCATTTGGAATTATAAATGACAGTTAAATGGAATAGAACAGAAAAAGTTTGTAAGCAAGTCATATCATGCTAGACTGAGTCAAGTAGACTTCCCAGCTTCAAACAATTTTTATCTGGCACTAAGTGCCATCAAACTAGTTTTTCTCATTTTTCAATTTGGGCACAAGAGCACTGTAAATGGGAAAGGCTTCTGCAAAAAAATAAAAATCTCTAACTGATTGCTTAAATCAGTCAGGGTCAAATAAATGTAGTTAGATTATTGAACAGGACATTCACGCCCCTTTCTAACCTTTCCTATTGAATATTTCTTCCATACTTAATTAGAGAAGAAGCATTACAGCTTAACCTTGTCTCTGTTATCCTTTGATAATGTCAAGTTAGATGTTGCTATGCATTACCAATGCATTGCTTCTGAAAACTGAAAGCAGCAATTGGCACAGTACACAACTGTAAAACTGTTGTACTGAAATTCTATTGACTGAGAACACATTTCTCGAATGCTTGAAGAATTTTTGTTGTTTCTTTAAATTTTCCACAAAGTGTTATATTTTATCTTTAACATATTAAATAATTTGGCTTGCAGAATTTAAAGAACTGTCATCTTTAAATAGCTGGCAGTCAATGAATATTTTTATGTCTCCTAAGGTGGTGATCTTGAATTTAATGCTTCTGCAAAGACCTTCTCCATGATTACATTCCATGAATCTCTTAGATGTATCCTTATTATGACCACTTTATACCCTTATTATGTATACCCTTAGATCTTATTATGTACTTTTATTTTTTCTCAGTCTATGATATTTCACAGGTTTCCTTATGGTTGTTTTTAATAGCTTCCCTTCTTTTAACTTTTGTAATTAAATTGCTGCATTATGTTACAAGAACAAGAATATATTTTTGAAAGTCACTTGATAGTTTACTTCCAAGAACCGCAATAAATCCTTTAAAAGAATTAATTAAATATGTTATGCCATAAGAATAGGATGTAGTCTTTTTTATGAGTTGCATCATAGTTTATTGGTATAATTTCAATGAAGCATTTGAACTACCATCTATACTCAAAACAGTGAGGAAAATACCAGGTTCACCAAGCCTGAGACCAACATTATTTTTCCATGTTTTAATCATTAAACTTTAAGAATAAAAATGTAAAGGTTCCCCTCACACATATGTGCTAGTCGTTTCTGACTCTAGGGAGTGGTGCTCATCTCCATTTCAAAGCCAAACAGCCAGCGCTGTCTGAAGACGTCTCCATGGTCATGTGGCCGGCATGACTAAATGCCAAAGGCTCACAGAACACTGTTACCTTCCCACCAAAGGTGGTCCCTATTTTTCTACTTGCATTTTTTACATGCTTTTGAACTGCTGGGTTGGCAGAATCTGGGACAAGTAAAGGGAGCTCACCCCATTATGCGGCACTAGGGATTCAAACCACTGAACTGCCAACCTTTTGATCGACAAGCTCAGCATCTTAGCCACTGAGTCACCACGTCCCTCACTTTAAACATTAAACTTTAAGAATATAAGGCTATAAATAGAAAGGGAAAATGTGACCTGTGTAGATGCACTCTCTAGCTACTCTTTCTCATTATAATAATTATATTAAGAGCCAGAAACCTTCATAATAAAAACATGAATTATTTTTGTCACATGTCACTTGGCCAAAATTGCTCATTCCTTTTTTAAAGATACTTTAAACCCTAACCTAGAGAGTCCTTGCCTAGGACCCCTCAGATTTATCTCCTGGCCTTGAACCCTTGATTTGGTATCTACACACAATATAGTATAAATAGATAAGAGTATAGATAACATTGAATATTGAATATTATATTTTGAAAATATATTATCTTAATATATGTAATGTATGAGCTGTACATTAGAGAAAATCATGTTTACACCCAATGTTTCACTCCAATGGATTCCAGCAGTGAGTTTAATTCTTTATCCATATTGAAATGATTCTATTTATCTTCCAGTTATTGTAGTAAGAATGCTGTAGCAATAGGGATATAATCTTTTACAGGACAGAGATTATTAAACTTATTTAACAGTCTTATTAAACTCAGTGGGATTTATTTGAGGTAAGCACGCACAGGTGTGTCTTTTACTTTCAGTGGGTCTCTATTAATATTGACTCAGAAATCCCACTGACCTTAGTGTGGTTCACTCCCAAGTAGGTGAATACAGAATTTCGGATAAGCAGCATGATGGATCTGACAAATGGTTAGTCTAGATTCAAACCATGTAGTTCAACTGCCCTTGAAATATTTCTGGCTTAGCCTTGATTTTCCCAAAGATGCTCAAATGCATGCAAGAAGCCTATAATGCATTTAAATTACTGCTTTATCATATAAACTAGGAATTTGGCCCAATCTGCTATTGCCCACCTGGAAAAACTGCTATATTCTTTATGACACAAAATTCCAGTGGGGGGGAGAGAGAAATTCAGCCAGATGTTTTCAGCACACATGCCATGGCATAAAGGGATATTTGTAACAACCATGCAGTAGTAATTATGCATTTATCCAATTTGTATCTGGAAACACCCAGACCTTCTAAAATAGTTTTACAGATCCAAATCCCAAGTTATTCCACAAATCCATATGAATGGGATTGCCTTCATGAATGCCGAAATAACTTTGTGTCTAGCCAACTACTACCATTTTTTCAAAGAGGGGGTAAATGAAGTTCAAAGCACAGGCAAATGAGAACAAGCTGTATACTTCATTGTCCCTCCAACCCAAATCTCAGTCCTAAAGCTATGTGCCTAAGACCCTGAAAGATTCTCACGCTACTACTATTCACGTCCTACCAGACACCCACTATATAAGGGCTAGTGAGCATTACATTCCACACTCAGCAAGGCCACTGGCAACTTGGCAGATTTAAAGTTGCAGGCTTAGCAGTGGGCATTGTTGACACTGGCATCATGCCCTGCTCACTTCCTTACTCCTATGAGTTTTGGGTAGAGAGGGGAAGCCAGAATGTTTAGTCTGCCTGGCACATTCCTGGATTCCTATGATAAACAGAAGATCATAAGTGGAGCTGCTTTTCCTCAGCCGTATCACCAGGAGATGCCAAAGTTATCAAGCAATTCTGAAAAATGTTGAAGGCTCTGTTGGAAATGGACTAGAGTGACTCTTTTCATAAGCAAACATTTTTTTTCTCCTTCTTTTGGACAGAATGTAGAACTGGCCTGCCAACTAAGGTTTTGTTGAAGCATGTAGTTTGATTCAGAAGGTTTAGCTTATTGTAAAGGATATAGACTAAACTGAGATATAATTACTTACGCCATAAACTCAGACATGACTGGGGTAGGACACATAGTGCCTTTCCCATTTTAAAGCTACTTTATATTTTAAATATATTAATAAATGTATGACAAGCACTATTTTGATGAGAAATATGGAAATATCTCATATAAAATGCTATGACTAACCTCTCTCTCTCTCTCTCTCTCTCTCTGTGTGTGTGTGTGTGTGTGTGTGTGTAATTAAAAGGTTATAAGAGAGGATCTTCCCTCATTTTATTCTTGCACCAACAATCTCAAGAAGTAAGTGGATTGGCAGATAGTTATTTACTCCAAATGTCTTGTAGTAAGCTTCACAATCCACTGAAGAGTTCCTTTGTTCAAATACAACATTTTAATCACTATAGCATTCTAGCTTATTACTGAGTTTGTAAATATTTCAGAAACTTTTGAGAGATTGAAGTATGTTTTCAAATAGCAGCTTCCATATTTAAGAAGCTTATTGTTAGCAGTATGTAAAACAACTTAGATTTGTTTTGTGAAGAAAAAAAAATGCACCACAGAAGCAACATGATTCTCTTTGTTGAAGCAAAGAAGAAACACAATTTGTTTTGATACAGTAGTTTATACTGCCTCAAAACTTCTCGTTGGCTCCTGTCATTTACCAACACTAGAGAAGACTGCGGCAAAGCTACAAACTGGCTAGGACGCATCTTTGGTTTGGAGAAGAACATACTGGAGAAGGCAAACAGTTATGCTTTCCCATACAGGTCATCAAAGTTTGAGATGAATCTTACTGGAACAGATGAAATGGCACATTTCCTTCAGTGTTGCCTGAATGATGTGGAAGAGTTGCCATTTTGCCTCCTCTTTTGACAAGTACTCACTGTTCTCTTTCTTCCATCTCCTCCAGTTCTATCTGTAAAAGCTTTCAGTGAGCAATCCAGAAGAGATGAGCAGCTTATCTTTTGCAGAGCTTTGCAAAGCCAAGCAAAATGGTCTCTCTTCATTTTACCCTTAGATGCGAGGTGGTTACATTTTTTTTTTTACAAAGCAGCTCCAAGGGAGTGCTTTGCTTGAACATTTATCTATTTTCTTCTCACTAATTCTCAGCTGAAAGCTAATGTTCTCACATCTGTGAAACCTCTGAAACCATTACTTATAAAATGCCTTTGTAAGGAAATTTCCAGTGATGACATGAACTAATGGTAATGTTTTTTTAAAAAAAGACGATTCCTAGTGAAGGAAGACAGAATGTTGTGATCATAGGTGATCCTTCATGAATCTGCCTCTAATTCTCGATAGAATAATTTTTCATGCATCCTTATTTGTCTTCATGGATGAGGAAGATTGGAATTTCAGCAGCTAGAATTGCCTATATTCACTTCTTGCAAACTTCATAATACACTACACCATATCCCTTTTCCCATTTCATCCTTCATTGGATCATTTTGTGCATCAATTCCCACTGCTAATTCAAACTAATTAAAATATAAAATAGAACAATTTGCACAATTTCAAAAGTCCCTTCTCCATATTGTGAGTTATGTCTCTTTTCTGTTAGTGCCTAGTGTGAACAATTCCCTATCTTCACCAGCTGAATACACGCCAAATTCATTTACTGATAACTCTCTAGCAACAACAGTAACACTGAAAGGGAGCAGACTGGAGAAGGAAGTCCTAAAAGATTGGAGGGTTATGATTATATTTGCTTTTAAATTTCATCCTTGAATACTTTTTGACCTATGTAATGGGACATTTCAGTTTTGTATTTACTGATTTAAATATACTTTCCAATGTTATTGTTCACATTCTTGCAAAACTGGCTGAAGAATTTTAATCCAATTTGGGCCTCTTATCACTTCCCAGACTGGCAGCTTGTCACTAAATTTTCATAACTCTCAATTTTTGTTTGAATATACCTTTATCTTTATTTTAATCCAATCATGGACAAACATGTGATTAGAAGACAACTGTGAAATTCAAGGAGGTCTTTTTGAAATAACATTTCATGTCAATGCATCCCTGATCCAGTGCAGCAGGCAACCTGTCAGTTCAACAACTCACAACCATATTAGCAGTGGATATATACAAGTAGAACTGATTAACATAGCAAAATGTTCCTATCTGAATAATACAGCTATGAAATTGCATTGTAGTCCAACTTTTTATCCATACAAGTTCACAGTTGGCAGAGTCTGCATCATGAAGTTGTGTCTCCTTTTCTCACTTGCTTGTTTCTCTGACACCTCTGCTAATTGGCACAAGGAAAATTATGATGGGTGCAGAATGCAGTCATCTAAGGACTACCCAGAGTTAATTGGTTAGTTGATAGAGCATCTATATGGCACCAGTTAAAGTAGTATAGTTTTCAGCGCATTTCTGAGCCCAATTTAAAGCTTCACTTATATAAGTTTGCTTCCAACAAGCACAATATTCACTTGCCCATTGTTGAGAACAGTTAGTGGGCACAAAGAAGAAGCTACTCCATCAGTAAGGTATTAAGAAAAGCTCTGAAAACTAATTTATTTCCTGTGATATTTCCTAAGTAATGTCTTTATGAGACCATAATAATTCCAGGATTTTATTTTTTGAATTAGAGGGAAACATTTTGTTTTATTCTCATTGGTATTTATTAATTTGACACATTTTGTTGTGCTATTTTATTCTGCAAACTATTTTAGGAATGTCTGTAGCATCAAAGCATTTAAAACAAACACCAGGAAATATCAAAGTCATGCAATGTGAAATTTGAGTATTCTTACATTTAACCTTAGATAGCAATCAGTTAGGATCTTCTTAACAGGCTGTGGATAAATAAGATATCTGTGCTTTCAGATTACCATGTCACTGAAGTAATTTAACAACTGGTTCTCTGCCCTAATGATTTCTTCCAACAACCAGTTCTCCCGAAGTGGTGCAAACTGGTTGAATCCCACCACTGCACTGATGCCTGAAACTGTTCCTGTTAGATTTTTAAAATGGGAATGTACAAAGTAATGCACAGACATCTGAGCCCCCCACATATAATTATTTTGCAACCTTTACATAGAACGAGAAAAGCCAATTGATAAGAAGAGGGGAACATTTATATGAAGAGGGGAAAATTCATTGTTCTCATTGTTCTGCCTACTGGGCTACTTGGCCATACAGCATGCCAGGATTAGAAGTTAGAACATGTTGTAGCATAGATCTACAGAAATTCCATCTTCTGATCAAATTATTCAACTAGTAGTTTTCCAATTGGAAGTGTGTGCTACTCTGTTTAGGTGACCAAGACAACATTAATATCCCACCCGTTCCATTGTCCAAAAACAGTGATGGCCAAGCAAATAAAATGTGCCAAAATGTTAAAAAAAATATCCATGTTAACATTATTATCTAAAATATAACATTGCACACTTGTATTTTGATACTCAAAGGAAGTATGTACTGTAAATCATGGTATTTGCATCATGCATATGTCATTATTTAATCTTCTTTCCTCATCCTGCAGATGCCCAAACCTAACAGAGTCATCTCTTGAATAGCAGTGGAGGTCTTGTGCATGATATTAGATTATCCTGGGTACCTTTTCTGGAAAACATCAATGTCCTTGATGAGATTGCCAGTCAGGAGTGGCTCATGTCTTTTGTAATGAATATGAACTCACTGCAATTACTGCAGTATCCACTCCCCTTCATGCAGAAGAGCACACATTGAAATTGATATTCCATTCAGGTGGAAGGGTAATTTGTAGGTGGAAGACCTGTCTGTGACTTCTTTATCATAGATCACTCCCTGATAAGTTAATAATGATAACTGATATTATGTCTGTGTGGGTGCAGAAGCAGTCATCAACACAGAGCCAAATCATCCAAGAGCTGTGTGTGATAAAGCATATGGAATGTCAGCTGAAGCATAAATGGTAGAATTCTCAATATGGATAATTACAAAGTGAGGTTCACCAAAAATTCAATTTGAACACTTTGAAGAAACAGTGCTTATCTCCCCCCCCCCCAAATATATAATAGGGATGGCTTTACTTTGCCTTACAAGATGCTGGAGACAATGAGGTGAAAAATTGATGACTTCTTGTGAGAAATTTTAATGTTCCTTTGTGAATAAAGTCAATTGGACTCATCTCATTTGGACTTCAGTATGGGGCACTTATTATTATTATTATTATTATTATCATTATCATTATTATTATTTATTGGACTTATATTCCACCCTCTCTCCAAAGGACTCAGGGTGGCTTACATCTAGCGAAACAATCCCAATAAATACACACTAAAACAACTAAAACAGACTAAAACCAGTTTAAAACAGTAGACCCCATCAGTCCAGGTTAGGGCGTTTGAACAGCCATATATTTATGAAAATATAATGTTGACAATTATATGATTTCCTATTCTGGATTCTTTGAGGGTTGTAGAACTCAAGATGTAGACAGAAAGTGTGGAGAAATGAGTTTAACTTGACCTTCTGGCCCATTAAATTCTGCTAAGGCATTATTATCAAATAAGTCGGTCAAAGCTTTCTTGAAAAAGGAATGTATTTCACTGTCTAAAGGACACAAGAAAAAGACCTCTGCTGAAAAAACCCTTTACTCTGGAGAGTCAATTTCTAATATTTAAGTTCTGCAAAAGAAAAATAGAAAACTCAATCTGGACAGAATTAAAGTTTACTAATTCCATTCCAAAAAGGGTTTTCTCTGAGATTAAAACTGCTTTGATCACATTGATGAATGAACTATTGTGAAACTAGATAAGTGCGTGCGAGACCCTGCTTCTTTTGGATCTCTTAGTAGATTTTAATATAGTTGATCACAACATTCTTCTGTATTATTTAAGACAATTGGTCCTTGAGAAGATTGCTTTACAATGGTTCAAATCATTCTTTGAGTCATGTTCAGAAAGTTGGTACTAAGGAACTATTACCTGACATTTGGCTATTGACCAGAATTCCAGCCTCCTTCTGTCTGATCCCAATTAAAATTGAAACCATTGCAAATTTTGGAGTTAGGAAATAGCAATAGCACTTAGACTTATATAGTGCTTTACAGCCCCCCTCTAAATGGTTTACAGAGTCAGCATATTGCCCCCAACAATCTGGGTCTTCTTTTTATTGACTTGGGAAAGATGGAAGACTAAGTCAACCTTAAGCCGGTGAGAATCAAATAGCCAAACTGCAGGTAGCTGGCAGTCAGCAGAAGTAGTTTGCATTCTAACCACTGTGCGATCACAGCTCTTATATAATAATCAGACTAGAATTGAGGTCCTATTTCCAATGTGGTTGCACTTCTGAAAAAACAGGTTCATGTTCTAAGGCTGCTCTGTTATCCCTAACAAACATAGATTCATAGGTAAAAGCTGTTGTGAAGACATCTTTGCATAAATATTCTTAGTCCCTAAATACACAGAGCCTGACTCATTAATGGACTACCTCTTCAATATGACCTGTTCATTAGTTAATATCTACAGGATAGACACTTTTAAATGATACTGCCACTGTCAACACAACTGTCTTCCTGACATGTGGGGGAAAATATGTTTTATTGCATTTAGCTCGGGAATGTACTTTTTCAGGAGCTGCATTTCCTACTCTCTCGTTTAAAAAGTATGTTAAAAAAATGAATTTATTTTCCCAGGCTTTTGATTGTTAAAATATTAGTACTAGCACCTTGAGTACTTGTCAGAGTAGAAAAAAGGCTAATAAATAAATGCACGTAGAGATGATGCAGATTGTGTAATTTATGAATTTGAAATAATGGAACTTTCTGTTCATAGTAAAATTAAGGTCCTGAAGCACAAACACACACTGTTTAAACACCAGTGGTTCTATATAAATAAAAAAGTTCATAATATAAAAGATCATACATTCATAATTTAAATCTAAAAGATGTGTAACAGACATATAATATAGAACTTTCCCATAACTTTATTTCTCATGGTCTCAACACTTGTCTTCCAAGCCAGGACTGATATGATTGCTGGTTCTGTTTAATGGGTATATATCCAGAGACAGAAAGAGAGAGAGTGCAGAGAAGTTAACCATAAAAGAGGGAAACTATTCCCTATCCACCACTTTTATTTTTCAAAATTCTTGTCACCATTTCCCTTCTAGTCTCCATATAACTATGACACTTTTAAGATCTAACACATGATAGTAGAGCTGTTATATTTACCCAGCTTGGCATTTTAAAAAAGACCAGTAGCCGCCCTCACTTGAATATAAGATAATGGGGCAAAATTACTAATTTTCATTTGTTGGAGGAATGGAGTCAATAAGCAAGTCAACCCCCAGTCTTATCTAGGTGACAGTAGCACCAAAGCTAGTTTGCTGTGAATTTTAAATCTTGTATGTGACTAAAAGCGATTGCCATTTTTTCTTTTCTTTTGCATTGACATTTCATAGGAGTTGTGTTTTTCTTTTTGAAAAGGGTGGAAATCTCTTAGACCAGTGACCATTGATCCAAAAATAAAACAAAAGGGATATCATAAAAATGACAAAGGAAATGAACATCAAGGTAATTCTTGCTGGAAACTTTGCAGTCGAGACAGACATGAAGGAAAAGATTACAGGGGAAAATTAGATAACAGACCAGCAAGAAAAAAGACCAACAGTCAACCACTCTAGCTTAAAATTGCTTATCTTGAAAGCCAGCTCAGGCGAAGGCATTAACAATTGTTTCTTCTAGAAAGAAAAGATTGCTTAGTTTTCTCCATTCTAAAGAGAAGTCCAGCTCCAAGTTTCCATACAAAAGCAGATTGCAAATAATGTCTTTTTCAGATACATATGATCTTACATTTGTAAGATGTATACACTAGGCTTACATTACAAATTTATTTCTTAGAATAGGTAACAATGCCTGTAGGTAAGCTTTTGCAAACCATGGAACAATTGAAAGAGTTTTAATAGCTATTGTTCCAAAAAATGGCACACTATTATTTGAAGGGAAAAAGAAGAAGTTATGCCACCTTCTTGGCCTCTTTTAAAATAATTACTGTGTTTCCCCGAAAATAAGACCCTGTCTTATATTTTTTTGAACCCTGAAATAAGCACTTGGCCTTATTGCCATGAGATCAAAAGCCCGATTGGGCTTATTATCAGGGGCTGTCTTATTTTGGGGGAAACAGGGCAAATACATAAATAATAAATAAATGTAATTAAACTATCTTGATAATTGGCTCATATGAGCCAAAACTAATTTTAGTTAGACTATTCTATTACTACTAGTAAATGGTTAGAAGAAAAATACATTTAACTATAATATATAGTTAAGACCTAGAGTAAAAAAGAGAGAGTGTAGTAAAAGCCTTAATAAGCAAACTTAGTCTGTATATTATTGTGTTATAAACCATTAAGCTAACAGAGTTTCTAAGACTATTTTTATGTCCTTTAATGTACTAGAATTTGAATTTGAGATGCTAACACTTTCTCTATTTTCTACTGTCCCTTCTCCAAAATTAAGTTTCTTTTTGTAAAATTTCCTTCTAATGGAATAAGATACTTCTTGGAAAAGTGTAGAACTTCTTAATTGGATCCCTGCTGAAGAACAGGTGTGATGGTGCTACATCTTTGGCTGTTTTGACCCTGTTATATCATAGATGCAGTGCATATATAAAGACAGGTAAAATGAAATTATTATTTAGTCTCAGTGTTAGCATTCTGTGAAAGTTACTTTTGCTCACTTTACAAAGTTAAGTAAGACAACATCAAAGGCATACAGTAGGTCAGAACTTAATTGGGCATCAGTTTCTCATTCTCTTGATACTATAGTATAAAATTGAAAACAAAGGAAATCGTTTGGAGAAAGGCAGAAATCTTTTACAAAGAACACTATGCTATATTTAGGAAGCATCATAAAAATAAATAAAATACCAATCTTTTTTTTCTTATCACATACATCAGTTTATCAGAACTGAGGGGGGAAAAATCAAATCCAGGCAGGTCATTGCTGTCAGGTACTACTTATTTGTTTTTTTATTAGATTTATATCTCAAGAAATGAAGATGACATGTATGGCAATTTTGCTTCTTTTTTTCTGCATAGCAACAAGGCTGTAAAGTAGTCTGAGCTGAGAAAAAATGGTCCAAAGTTATCCAGTGAATGATCATGGCTAAGGGTGTATTTGAACCAGTATTTCCCCAATCTAAAAGACTAACCAGCACATAAATAAGCTTCTCTTGGGACTCATTCTGAGTTTCTTCTAATTCCCTATGTTGCAGGACTAGATTGGATTAAGGGCCTATCTAATTAGAATTAGATTCCCAGGATCACTTTTGGTTTTCATGGGATCTCACTTGATTAAGCCAAGTACACAACAGGGGTTGAGGAAGGAAGACAGGGGATTGATGAATAAGACATCCTTGGGAAGTTCTTTCTGACTTTCGTTTTCAGTACCTGAACTCAGTTCATATAAACTCCTTACGCATACTTCTCATATTTTTCTTTTATTATTATTATTATTATTTATTAAACTTTTATACCGCCCTTCTCCCGAAGGACTCAGGGCGGTGCACAGCCAA